>BQNB010130689.1:0-18899 GCA_026074375.1 Tanacetum coccineum
GGTTAACAAAAATGTTTGTGTGCTCCTAGGTTTGAAGAAAACCCAGTTGTTGTGCCAATATTTCAAACAGTTAGACAATTGTGCAATATGATAGTGAATATATGCAAAACATTCTAATTCCATGACTTAGAATCCTCGTTAATCATACACCATGACATAGCATCCCCGTGCTAGTCATCATAACAACATATACCCATGCTCTTGGAGTCGCAACTCTAAGGTCACCCGCACCTAAAGCCAACTAGCTGGAGCACATACTTAGGGCAAGAACATCACAAACATAGCAAATCCATGCTAATCACATACATTGCCATGCACCTCGATGCACGCAAGTATAAACAAACCACATAATATCACATAGCAGTCATAAGCACATAACATTGTTCCAAAAACAAAACCACATTTCGCACAGTTTAGAAAATCAGTTCAAAACACATTTGAGTATTATTTTCCCCCAACGGAAAAGATTTAAAAAGTGGGGCTACAAGAAATCACCTCAAGCAAAGGTATCTAGCAGCAAACTCAATATCACACAAGCAAATGCAACAACGTCCGAATACGACCTAGTCCAATTAATGTTCTACTTAGACATTTATTTCCAAAATAGTTTTCAGGTTTGATGCATAGAGGTCAGATGTGCGTTGTATGGTCATCCTTAACGTTTTTAGTGGTGTGATGGTTGACGACTTAGTTTCAAAAGACAATATACTTCCAACTCATACCTTAGTATAATATATATACTTATACCATTTAATATAATAGTAGAGTAATATAAGAAAATTCTTATAATAAACACTTATAACTATACTTCGGTAAATCCATTCGTTACTCTTAGTTATCAATAATAAATCATTTAGATTATAAGAAATGAAACGTTTATTTATGCTAAACAATTTAGGAAAGTTTCATAAAAATATATTTTTCGTCTTTTAGTCGACGTATTAAAATAATATTATTTTATTATTTTATCGTAAAATTACGTTTTGAGAAAAGAATTCTAAGTGTAGACTTTTTACGAAATTTCGACATGACCCGTTCGTTTATACCATGTTTTCCAAGGTTTTAAACCTTAATTTCAAACATTTTCCACAATTTACTACTTTCCGACAAAATGCCAAATTCCATATCTCGCAATATTTACTAAAACGTATTTCTCAAAACGGCTTTCAACATCATTACATAAGTATGTTTCACTTTCCAAAAGTCCGCCAAAACCCTGAAAACAACTAGTTTACGCTTATTGGGCCTTAAGGCCCAATAGCGGCCCATTAAAGTATCCGTAGATATATAATATGATTTAAGCCCAAACTAAGGCCTAATAGTAAAAAATATGCCCAAAACAATAGCTAACAAAATAATCTGAACCACAATAAGCCACGTCTTATTGGACTTATTGGGCCGTGAGCCCATAAGCTCCAAATTATATACACTAAGCTTTTAAAATCATCTAATAAGCTACGTAGTATATTCAGTTATCACCATAAGCTATCTGTAACACCCCCAAAAATGTGTCGCAACGGAAATATGTCCGGGGGCGTTAATTCATAATACAACAGCACACGGTACAAGATAACGACCTCTAAATGTGTTGTTTGAAAGTATTTCTTACTTGATTTCTTAAAATTGATTTAACATTTGTCCCATAATGCATCACGATGAAAAGCTTGAATGCAATACAACAAGATTTGATTACATTTTATGTATGTATTAGTTATCACATAAATGCGAATCTTGCTATTTTGACTAAATGACACATCAAGATAAGCCAAGCATCTATTTACTTAAGAAAAAACATGCTTTGAAATGGTCACATAAAAGTGGTTTGAGTTCATAGGTTTATGTAAGTATAAATGTTGAAACAAAGATTTGTAAAGTGTGTATAACCATTTCAATCCTTATAATAGTCACCAAAATTGTACGTTGAAAGTTGGACCATGCCAGTTGTACAAAAGTATGCATTATAATTAAAACTAGCACGAAATGTTTCAAGATGTATTTCACGATAGTGATTTCGATTTCTTTAAGTTCATGAAAAACGATGCATATGTATACCCATGTTGGTTTACCCTCCAAGAACACCCTGGGCAGGATAATGAAAACCATATGTACCATCGCAGGTGTCTCTCTCAAGAAACAACCTTGGCAGAAATGAATATGTACCCCTCTCAGGTGTCCCCTCCAAGAACACCCGGCAGTAATGAATATGTACCCCTCGCAGGTGGTCCCTCAAGAACACCCCCTGGGCAGTAGTAATTGAATATGTACCCCTTGTAGGTGTCTCTCCAAGAACACCCGGGGCATTTACTTGTAGTTATCCGTTAATCCGCTTATGCTAATCCGTAATCATTCAAAGTTAAATATGTATTTGTGACAAAAAAAATGATGTCAAGTAATGTACTCGTAGCGAGTCTAAAAATGAGTGTGTAAAGTTAACCAATTTGTAATCAACCACGTAAATGAATTTGCAAACAAGCATGTTCTCACCCTAAAAATATATGTAGAACAAGTAAAACAAGAGGCTATAAACTCACCTCGATGATGTAGAACGATTGGCAGAAATGCACATATTAAGCACAACCCAAAACGGAAATACTAGGAAGGGCCTCGACTAAGATGTTGCGGTTTTCTTTACGACGATGACCTACTAACCTTGGATATATATTTTTGGGTTTCTTAGGATGTTTTCATCAACGCGACACGTGGATAAAAGATTTAGATTCTAAGTTGTAATAGTTTGGTGGTTGGTTAAATAAATTAAATCGAAAAGTAAACACAACGCATATAATATATTCCGTATATATTACATATGAAAAATAAACAATTATATAACTCATACCGTGAATTATATAACAAAAACAAACCATCCAAAGATTAATATGAAGTATATAATGCTTTGCAAAGTTTGATATATGAAGTGTGTAGTAAACTTATTTAAACACCAAACATAGTTTGACACCCTTTTTCGGATTATCACCACTTAATTAAATAAAAAGTTCTTGCATAGATGGTAACGTACGTTTTATGTTTCATATTAACTGTTATAATGATGTTTGTAATGATTTTCAATCAGTTATGCTGTTATCTTCATAGTTTGTCAATTTTAAAAATATTATCTCATTATTTTTTTTAAATTTGTATTTCGTTCCTCGACGGTTCTAGATAAAATTATTATCTCATTTATATATGTCTGTATTGTTTATTAACATTTTTGACTTTGGACCTTTTCGTTTATTATGTACTTTATCCTTATATTACATTATTCATTGTTTTTCCTCTTTTTTTAACTATGGTTAGTAATTTACTCGCCCCGTGTATCCATTATATATATTTAGACGAGATCAAATAATTGATAACACAATTTATTTAACCGTTAAATTAATTGAAATCAGGTTTTTATATATATAAGACTATGGTATATGATTATTTAATCGATTCTTAATAAACCAAACGCACCGTCTATAAGTTGTTTATTTTTTGCTCACCAAACCAACACAATGATGGTTTTCCTGTCACCCAAACAACCTTTATTTTGTATATTTTAACACCTTAAGCACCCACTTGGTGCTTCCTCTCGCAACACCCAATAGCACACCTTTTTGCGTTTTCGGTTAACCAAACGCTACCTATTTTGATTTGCTGATTAACCACAAATTTTGATTTTTCTGTTAACCCAAACGCACCCTATTCGATTTTCTGCTAACCCAAACGCACCCTATGTGGTTTATACTAACCCAAACGCACCCTTTCGGTGAAACTGCCAAACCAAACGCACCCTTATGTGGTTTCTACTAAACCAAACGCACCCTTTCAGTGAAACTGCCAAACCAAACGCACCCTTATGTGGTTTCTACTAAACCAAACGCACACCTTTTACGTGATCTGCCAAAACCGAAACGCAACCTTTTGCCAGTTTTACTAAACAATACGCATCCTTTTGTTGTCTGTTACCCAAACGCCACCGCTATTCGGTGATTACGTGTCAAATCCAAAACACACCCTTTTGGGTGTTTATCAAAACCGAACGCACCCTTGGTGCTTCATTTAAAACCAAATGCACCATGGTGAGGTGGAGATGGTGGTGCGACGAGGTGATGGTGGTGCGTCGGTGTGGTGGTGGAGCTGCGGAGGTGATAAATGGTGGAGATGATATTGGTGTCGTGGATGTGGTGGTGGTGGCGTGGTGGTGCTGCAAAAGGAGGCGGTGGCTGGAGATGGGCGGCGGCAGTGGCTGGACGTTGGCCGGAAAACAGTGACGATGGTGGAGATGGTGGATCTGGGTAGATCAGGACCAGTGGAGAGGGTGGTTGTGGGTCGGTGTGGTGGCGGAGGCAGGCTGCCGGGGACCTGGAAAAATAGTACGAGGGAGGCGTGTGATGTTTGTGGAGGTACTGTTTAATGAAATGGTATACCCTAATTGTATATGTTTTATACCCATTATGTATGAAATACAAAAATGCTCATATGTCCTCAAAAATAGTTTAGGGTTATAATTGTCGTAAATATTCCACAAGGACTTAAAGTGTATTTTTTCGTTATAATAACTGTTAGGGACTGTTTAGGCTAGTATCGATTTATTCACATAACGAATTTACTCTGTTGCGTTCAAAAATGATTTTTCCAATAAAATATGGTATTTAGACGACTAGGAGATTTTTATAAAATGTTTTATAAAAATATTTAAATGTACTATTATTTATTTGTTTAGTCATAAGGAATCCGAGCAAACTTTGTAAGAACGATTAAACCTTTGACTGAAATTATTCGATTTTTTAACAAACGTTTTGATATAAATTATTATAATATTTTTTATTAATATAGTGTTAATCTAAATATAATGATTTCATTATTTTTGTATCGGTTGGCGTTGCGTGTGGTTTCTATAACAATTTTGCCAGGGTATTTACATATACTTTCTGTTTGTTTTCGAATTCTCGGGCACAAAAACTAAAAAGTTGTCCGGGATTGTTGTTAACTATCAAATGTCTTCTAGAGGCGAGTCGTGAAAATGTGATATTGCGGGTTGTTTTGATAAGTCATCTTAAAATATAACATATTTCTTCTCGTTTCAAGGCATATAAGTTTTTATTAAATTTGATCTTGATGAGAGTGTAATTTATAACATTGATTTTTTTTTTATAATCATGTTTCGAATATTTTAAGTGGTTACGCAAGTATTATGTTTTTGTTTTATGTGACAATAATAGAATCAAAAGTCAAAAAAGTCAAGTGCTGGACCCGATAGTCAAAGGGTAGCTTAGTCTATTTAATATTTACGATATTTGCCGGTTGTTACAGTCCTTACCCCTTTAAAGGAATCTTGTCCCGAGATTTATTTGTGGTAAAATCCGATTGTGTGACCAAGAAAAGATTTTTAAGATTTAATAATCCAGTTCTCAACAAGTGTTGAGAACTTTATTCATGCAAGATTGATGTTTTTGACACTTCTCCATCTACCCGAAAACAAAATTTGGCTAGGTATAGACCAGGAGATATTTATTCATCAAAATAGGTTTTTTTTTTTAATTATTCAAAAAATATATCCACAAGTCTTTGACTTAATAAACGCGTTATAAGAAAGTCTCTTAATAGTGAAAGCATCGAAGGAGAAAGTGTAGCCGTATGAGTATGTTTGTATAAAGTTTTAAATGTTCAAGGACATAGTCTCGTTTCGGATATTTGTAATGTTCGATGATTAATAACGGACGAGGCTAATGGATTGTTTGGTATTCAACCTACTTAGGGCAAGTTCAGGATGTTCGCTGACCTAAGTCTTTCGTACTATTGCGACTGAAATGAATAGTTCGACTATCTCTTTCGTCGATAGGTATTTATCTGGTTTAAGGGGGGTTGCTTTACCTATTGGATAAAGTTGTACAAAGCTGGGATCCGCTAGAACTCAATACAACAGCCTCAACATACGACAATAAATATAATCATATGGTGAGGGGATGCTGAGATGGTTGGGTTAAGTGAGGACATTCGAGAAACAAATGGGAGGAGCTCGCGGAGGAGCCTATGTGATAGGTGACGGAATATTGTACTCAATCGTTAGTTCGAGGATGAATCAACTCTATTAGTTACAGTGCGCACAAGTCGGTTAGCTCCACCAACAGTTCATGATCGTAAAACTTTGTAACGGTAAAAGTATAACTTAAGAATGAGATAAGGTAATTCCAAGTGAGGCCTTAAAATTCTCCTAAGTGGTAAGACACAATTGTGTTTCTAGACCTTTTTAACAGATTCTGGTGATTTTCGGGTTCGAGTTCATACTCGTTTCATATTGGATACCATTAAGCCCACTTATTTATTATTCATTATTTGCATAAAGAAGCGTCCCAATTTATGTAAATAATGAGTGTTTAAACTTATAGCTTCGGTGATTTACAGTTTATTCATTAAATGATGAGGCGTCCCTATCTTTCAAATATTTGCAGATTATAAATCATCATACTTAATAATTTCTGATGCAATACGCCTACTCACATAACCTTCAATGTGGTGGATGACATGACGATGCATCGTTTCCCTAATGTGAGTATGGGACGGGTGTTTAAAACTCGTCTTCGAAGACCGGGAGTAAAACTATCAGGGAAATCGACATAGAGTTCAAGATAGTCAATGAGTACTCGATTAGAGTAAATAAGATAAAGGTCTTTATGAACGAGACATAATGCCAGCATAGCATTTATCATATCAATCTTATATTATCAAGCCCGCCATACAAGCTTGGAATTCTTAGAATTCACACTTAATTCCATGTAGAAATCCTCACAACCATATCTATATAAGTCTCAACACATTACAAAACTGTGACGGGTTTTGTTTAATAGCACTTTCATAATCATATCCTCATATTACAGTTCACGCCCATTGCAAGGGACTTGTAATATTAGATTCATACATCAATTCCTTGTAAATAAATTTTAGATGACTGTGTGTAATTAACGATATTTTTTTAAATTAGGTTATGTGAAAAAATATATTTTTAGATACCATTGTTTAACTTACAATGTCTAAGAACGAAATGAGACCATTGTGCAACTCATAATGTCTAAGAAGTGAAATGAGACCATTGTGTAGCTCACAATGTCTTAAGAAATGTTCTGGTATTTATATAAATAACTCTTATATAAATAAACGTTTAGATATAGGCAAAGGATACAAGCATATATTGTTATATTTTATGTATGTCATGATAAGCAATAATGTAACAAGTAATGTAAGAAAATGTATAGCATTGTAGAGTGTATTGCACTTAGAAAAATTGTTTGGATTGAGATGGCAACTGTTTGTGAAAACGGTTATAGTCTAGGTAACACATGCAACCTAGTTCTCTATAACCAGGGCTCTGATACCAATCTGTAACACCCCAAAAAATGTGTCGCAGCGAAAATATGTCCGGGGGCGTTACTTCATAATACAACAGCACAAGGTACAAGATAACGACCTCTAAATATGTTGTTTGAAAAGTAATCTTATTGATTTTCTTAAAATTGATATAACATTTGTCCCATAATTGCATCACGATGAAAAGCTTGAAAGCAATACAACAAGATTTGATCATTTGTATGTAATTAGATATCCATAAATGAAATCTTGTCAATTTAGACTCCAATGCACATCAAGTAAGCCAAGCATCTAATTTAACTAAGAAAAACATGCTTAAAATGGTCAACATAAAATTGGTGAGTTCATAAGTTTGTTTAAGTATAAATGTTGCACCAAAGATTTGTAAAGTGTGTATAACCATTTCAACCCTTATAATAGTCACCAAATTGTACGTATGAAAGTTGGACCGCAGTTGTTCAAAGTATGCATGATAATTAAAACTATCACGAAATGTTTCAAGTATGTATTGCCCGATAAGTGATTACGATTACTCTAAGTTCATGAAACTTATACACATTCATCTCTATCATACCATATGGACGGCTATTTCACTAACTTTGGAGTGTCCTTGGGTCTAGATTCCCTCGGTTCTGGTTGGATCATAGGACAACTACCCAACCTTCCACTTATGACTTCAGAATCGTCGTTGATAATAAGTGTTGTAGGGTATGTGGATCAAATCACATAAAACCTGTTTTCGAAGGAGTATCAATCACTTTATAGTCAAATAAGATCAACTTCATTATTTTATGATCACATTTAAATACAATTCTCCCCTTATTTTAAATACTAATTCACTTAGTTTTTGAATACTTTGTGATTAAATTTGTCTTGAAATACAATGGGGAAAACTTTTACTTAATGATATCATGGAAACATAAACTTGTCTCCCCCTCGATTTTACCTTATGTTTGACACCAAATTAATGTTACAAGTTGTAGATATGAATATAAACTGTGGGTTATCATTTGAGCTCACAATTTTGAAAGGTTTTAGAATTGTCATTGAAGATTTTCTTGAAATATTATGCTCAACCAGTTAATCATCTATATAACAAATCAATCTATTTAATAGTCATTATTAATTAGTTTAGATGTTAGTAGACCTTTTATTTATAATGTGTTGTTAATACATAAGGAATTGTCATGTTATGATTTAATCCTACATTATTAAAACATTTGTTTTTAGAAAACTCCCCCCTCAAAACTTTGATCATTTAAAAAAATGACACAAATGTTAGGAATAATGTGTCTGGTAATATATTATGAGGGATGGAGTAATTGAACAAAATAATTTTGAAAGTTTTGACATCGTCATTGACGAAATTCTGGAAAAATTATGTTCAACTTTTTGAAAACCATATGTAGAAGACTCTCTCTTCTAACGTAAGGATAAGCGCACTCTTATTGCGTACATTTCCTTTGTCGTTCGTGGTCTGAGTTGCAATCTGGAAGTGATACAAGTTCATCAAAGAAAAACTAGAAGAAATGACTGGTTTTGAAAACTTTGAAAACTCCTTGTATCGACTTTCATTTACACGCCATGTGTCGATGTTAATCAGCATTTCTAGTCGTCTAAATGTTATCGATTCTGAGAGACATGTCGAAAAGAATATTTTTTGAAACATTTTTTGATTTTTTGATTTTGTATTTTTCTTTTTGAAATTTTATATTTTTGTTTTTTTTGTTTTATAAAAAAAATATTTACATGTTGACCTCAGCATTGTTATGTGATGGTAAAATAGTAATTCCAACTCTTGTCGTGATGTAGTTGTCTTGTACTGTTGGAAGGAAACAAACTTTTGAACCCAGTCTTTGAACTTTGATTAGTTCATTGTTAGTGGTCGTTGATTCCGAGTTTTGAACTGTTATGATCAGAAGTCATTTGCTATTCATACAGATGAAAATCCTTGAAGCCCTGGTTTCTCAGATATCAGTCTTTTCAGCAACCCAACCTCGGATGGCCTCTTTGTTGGGATTTAAAGATTGTTACTGCATTGTATGTTAAGTGTACCTGCACTGATATCAAGAGTTTGTTTGCATTCATACTGGTTAGTGATATCGTCATTTGAACCATTTTGGGGTTTCACTGTCAACCTTGGTTGTGCTAGATGTTAATATCTTTCCAGTAGGAACCCACCTAAGACCAATTGTCTTGAAAATTTTACCGTTGGTTTCACCTAAGACAAGATATGGGAGTCATTGTTTTTCTCATGCACAAACGGATGTCTTTTTGTGAAGACCTTCTTGTCTTTTTTGGGATCTGTCTTTCTGGTTTCTTTGCAAATCTTGTATTGATCTCTGGGTTGTATTTTTTGTTGTTTATTGAATGGAACCTTAGCAAGGTGATGTTGACTGTAATTCAAGAAATTTTGTTACACAAGAATTTCATGATTGGCATTTAAAGAACATTTCTGACATGTTGAGGCAACAAAATGTTTGGATGTCAGAAAAACTTCTAGAATTCCTAGAGTGTTCTGCTATAGGCACAGTCTTTATCGTTACGCAACTACTCTTAGATGCAGGCCAATTCCTAGACTTTTTGGTTATTATTGATCCTAAGTTTTGGTTTGCTACCATTAGTGTGCTTTATTGATCTTAGCAGAAGCATACACTAGGTTCTGAATTCCTACTGTCTTTCTTGTGTCTTTTTCTTAGCTTCCTCTAGGTAGTGTTTATGAACCATGTCATTTGAGTATACTAGATGAGGCTAGGGCAATCATGTGATGAGGTTGGCAAACAACTGATTCTTCTTCTCCTTAGGCAAAATAATGTTGTAGTGACTGGTTTTGACAAATCATTATTGACATCAACTTGGGAGGTAAACCGTTGCTTTGAAATTCTAGGTCGTTCAGACTTAAACGCAGTCGGTTGTCTAACAACTGATTGGTTTCTACGTGGTTGTAAAGCCGGTTTCCCCTAGATGACGATTGTGCTAACTTAGTATTCATTACTATTCCTGTTTGATTTCCACTTTAACTCATTTTTAAAGCTGTAAATTGCAAATCCTTTTTCCTGAAGTTGAGCTTTGAAGTCATCATTTTTTGCAATCAAAGAAGTTGTGTGGTTATGTTTCTTAGTTCTAGTTAGTCTTGATTGGAATCAAACATTGCTTTGTGTAATGCATTTCAAGTCTTATTTTTCTTAACTAACTTAGCCACTTTATGTTCCAATTCGATGTTTATTGTTTCAATTACATCTATGTCATGTTTAACCTTAGCTTCATTACTTTTTACTTTCGAAAAATTGGACCTGTTGTGCCCTTCTTTAAAGCTTGATTTTTTGTTTTTTTTTAGGTTAAGTTCAAGATTAACACAATGTGCTTCCATTCTTAAAAAAACTTTTTGAAATTGGGCAACGGTCTTTTTGAGACGAATATTTTCAGATTCAAGGGATTGATTTGTGAGTTCAGTTATCTGGTTATCATTTACATTAGAAGGCAAAGGACATGTGTCATGACATTGTTCAGCATTCTGGTCAACCTCTCCTTCATTATTGAATTTAGGTTGCTAAGTGTGTTGTTGTCTAGTAGCAAAGATATTGATTTCAGCAGTTGTTTGTACCTCAACCACTAGCTCTTCATCATATATGGGTCTGATATTTGCATCATCAGCATGTGCATCATTCCCTGATATGCTGCTTGTATCTTGCTCTTTTAATGTTGTCCCACTGCTTTATGTATCAACCAAGCTAGCATCTAATGCTTTACTCGAATCAACCTTATCCTCTGTTATCTGCATTTGTCTTTCATTCATCCAGATGTCATACTCTCTTTTAAGCAGTGCTCTTTCATCAATCGACTTCTTCACAGATTCCATGTGTTGGATCAGTGTGTTATGAAATTCTGGAATTTCGAGTTGAGTGTATTAGAGAAAGTAGTTGCGTGTCATTACAACATATTCATCATCTATATACATCCGTGACTTGATGAACATCTGAAACTGTGTCTTGAGTACTTTAAAAGCAGCCATGGATCTAATCTCTTGACATTTTCTTTGGTCAAGTTCGATTTTCTAGTTGGTCTACGTTCAGGAACATTGTGCTGTGAAAGTCTCTATATCTTGACCAAAGAGTGTCGCAAATGGCAAGTTTGTTGAATCCTAGATCGGTTCGAGTTCCTTTAAAGTCACATTTTTGAAAGAAGCTTGAGGTGTGGAATGAAGTTGTGAAAAGATACCATGCAATCTATGAGCTTTGTCTTGAATTTGTTGCATTTGTTTTTCTTCAAATTCGAACACGAAAATAAAGTATCTTTCGTTTCTATTTTACTGAAAATTATGAAGTGAAAAATGATTGTAGGATCTTAAGTAGATTTGTTGTGATTGAAGTTGTGGTAAAAAGTAAGAATAAAGTTCACGGATTTACAAGTTATGATTAACTGAGAATAAAAAAAAAAAAAGAACTGTGTCTTTCGCGGGATTTTACAAAATCAATAGAAAACCGTAAATGTTAATTGATTTGGATTAAGGTTTGTTTGTTGTGAATTGAATGTCTTGAAAATTCAAAAACCTAAGCTGACATATTTTGCTTGCAAGAGTGCATATTTCGATTGGCTTGAAAATGACATATTTCGCTCAGGAGAGAATTACACATTTCGCTTGTAAGAAAATGCATATTTCGCTTGAAAAAATGAAATGCATGTTTCGCTTGAAATTCAACATATTTCGCTTGAAAATCAACTTTTGCATTGTTTAGCTTGGAAAGCAAATTATTTTCGCTTAAAGCCAATCTTGCATGGTTTCGCTCTGAAATATCAATCCTTCATGTTTCGCCGTGATTTTGCATATTTCGTCTTTCAAATTAAACTTACATATTCCGCTCAACCTGTTAACATATTCCGCTTCTATAATATCATGCATATTCTGCTTGGCCTTATACTTACATATTCCGCTCGAACTAACTTACATATTCCGCTTGAAGTCACTATCGGGTTAGGACCACTTAACTACCAAACAAAGTGTCCTTATCTTTTGAAGCTTAAAATGTGGATCTATTGTTCTATGTTTTTTGGATGGGTTTGACCACATAAAAAAATAAGCAACATCAATAAGCTTCAAAAATAAGCAACCAAATTAGCTTAAATAATCTAGATATGCGAATTCTTTTAAGCAGAAATAAGCCACAAAATAAATGAGGATGCAGAAATAAGTTGTTGAACACGAAGAATAGGAATGCATAGCTCAACAAAACCATAAGTCCCAAAACAATTTTGAGCCGTGAGTTAGTGTAAAAATAAGCCACGAATTATGAAAAATATAGCCAAAGAAATTATGAGCTTATAACCGCATATAAAACACAAGAAGTGGTAGAACAAGTGAAGCAAGGAGTAGAGAAGCAAAACGCAAACCAATAAGCCAAAAAAAATCCGAACGTGAGCTTATATAGTCGAATAAGCCACTAAAAATTTTTGCATTTTGAGCTTATTAAACCACAAAACAAACACAATCTACCCGAGGCTCTAGATACCAAATGTCGAATCCAAATAATCACTTCCACTTCATTAGATGAACAAGAAAAGTAGGAAGGAGATGAGAAAGAATTGTAGAGAGAGAGAGAGAGTAGAGAGAGAAAATAGAGAAAATGGAAGTTTACTTGCAAATGAAAATTACAAATGTCCAACCCCCTCACTTTGCTTAAGGAGGTGTATTTATACCTAAATTAAAGGCTTGCATGCCATTAGTATTTCTACGGGTCGGGCTCGGGCTCGGGTTTACTTGGGCTTGCGCGATACACCGTTGATCGATTAGAATTACATAAAAGAGCCGTTTATTTACTTCTAGCCTATTGCAACGTATATTAATTAATGACCGAGACCTTATATAATTAATGAACGAACTTTCATTGTTCGACTCAATATTTTGAGGCTAACAACTTATGCGATAGATGGCGGAATATGGTACTCAGTCGTTAGTTTGAGGATGAATCAATCCATAGTTCAAGGTGTTGCAACAAGGTTGTTTGTTCCACGACAGTTTCGTGTTTGCAATGGGTTTGCCCTTGGCTAACAGTAATATCTTAAGAATGAGATCATGTAGTTCCAAGTGAGGCCTTAAAATTCTGCTGAGTGGTAAGACACGATTACGTTTCTAGACCTTCTTAACGGATTCCGGTGATTTCCATGCCACTCCGTGCCGCAACTTGCTCAATTACCTGAGATAAACATGCTAAAAAGTCAACATAATGGTTAAGTGAAATTTGTAGGTTTGATAAATAGTTTGAATACAAGTCATAGTGTAATAATTGTATAAACACAATTGTTATGTAAAATGATATTGTTATGATCTTGGGTCACGTTATTATATACCCATTATTAGTAATAATTGCAACGAATACAATTATCATAGTAACAATGTATTATCCCGTTATTGTCTTGTTTGGTCTGATTGGTCTTGTTCTAATGTCACCAACAAATTATCATCCAAAGTTAATTTAATGACTTGAAGAGCTCATATATCAACATATTAACATCCAAAGTAAATTTAATGACTCGAAGTCAAATTTAACGACTTGAAGGATTTATTACACTAACATTAACATCCAAAGTCAATTTAACGACTCGAAGAGCTCATATTATCAACATATTAATATCCAAAGTCAATTTAACGACTCGAAGAGCTCATATTATCAACATATTAATATCCAAAGTCAATTTAACGACTCGAAGTCAAATTTAACGACTTGAAGGATTTATGAAACTAACACATTAACATCCATAGTCTGGTAAAACATTTGTATTCGTTATTTATAGCATGTATCCCCCTTGCGGGTTTATGAAAAGATTGAAATGCGAGGCTATGTATTCACTAAGTCTTTGAAAAGTAATCATATTGTTATAAGATAAATGAGTATGTAAAAGAGTTTGTAACAAGCATGTATCCCCCTCGCGGGTTTATAAAACATGTAAAATAAGTAAAGGCGAGGTTATGAACTTCACCTGGTAGGTAGATGTAATAAATATTCTGAAATGAAAGCTGACGACCTTATCACAATCTTAACCAGGGAATGTTGATATAATGAAATGATAATAGACAGCCACGTCACGCAACCTGAGTAAATATGTTGAGTCTTAGGAAGATTGTACTCTAGAACTTTAGTTTTAAGAGTTATGAGTTTGATTGAGGAGTTTGGAATTATTGTATCACCGTTCGGGCCATCATAATTCAGAAGTCATTCAGTAAACGTTTGAGGAGCTAGGGCACTTTAAATCGTAAACCCAACAACTCAGTCAGAACGTAATACCAAGATGAAACTCCTTAATATGAAGCTCCCTAGTATTGTGATATGATATAATCGGTTTTAAGCGTTTTAATCAATATCTGGAAATGTTAAGCACGAGAAGCGTTAATTAAAGTTATGTTGGATAATGTTTTGAGCATGATTTTATACTTTTTCAAAATGTTACATTTTAGACCCTGGGGTTTGAAAAATTGCAAATATATACCCTTGGGGTTTGCACTTTTACGAGTTTGGTCCTTCAAGTTTAAAAGATATACCGAAGTAAAACCTTATACTATTGGAAAGTGACCTAATAGTCCCTTATAGTTATCAACTGATAAAATGACCATTTTCACCCTTTATTATAAGTTTCATAAATTTACGATAATATACCTTTTGCATGGTAAATATTTACAAAACATGTCCAAATTGCCATGCAAGCTTATTTTAACATTTCAATAGACATTTATAAGTTATAATAAACTAAAATATGAAGATTTAACGCAACGAAAGTTTAGAATAACGATTCGTTAAGCTAGGAAGCAAAACGGGTCAAATTAGGGTTTCAAAACGTAAACGTGCGGGTTTTAAGATCAAATTTCTTCATTAATCAATAAAGTGGTTATTTTAACATTAGTTAAGCATGCTAGGATAGATTATAACAATATTTAATCATTATAACATTTAGTTTTAAGAAAAACATAAAATTAGGGTTTCGGGTGTACGGTTTTGGATCAAAATGGAAAATGAGCATGAATTGAGTTATGAAACTTTAACAAGAGTATATTTAGGATCATATGAACATTATAAGGGTATAGTAGCAGAAGTAGAACATTCAAAACCTGGGTTTGAGCTTCAAGGAGCAAAAATGGTGGAAATGGGTCGTTTCGGGTTAGCAATTCCACCAGTAAACGCCTTGTATCTTGTTCCCGGAGGCTTCAAATCTTTCAAAGCTTCGCTTGCTTTGTCTTCTTAATGATCCTAGGATCATATGGAGCAGAGAATATTTGCTCAATTATGTTATAGAAAGAAGAAGTGGGGGATGAGTTAGAATGAAGTATATGTGCTTCTATTTATAGTGTTAGCAACACTTAGAGGCCAAGAAACTTTGATAATCAGGTTAGGACACATGGGGGTGATGTGGAGAGGCTAGGGGATGAGTAAGGAAGGCTAGAATGCAAGTTGGAGGTGGTTCTAGACGTTTTAGGGGTGTTTGGTTTGATTTATACATGGCTGTTTTGACATCCAACATCATTCACGGTAAAAAAGTTGCCATTTACAAACCTGTAATCCGTTAGAAGCTCAAACCACCGAGCAATGTTTAGATATTTGAGTCCTCTAACAAACAGTTTTAGTTTTACATATTTGAGGGTTACTATAGAAAAATTTAGAGATAATAGTCATTTACTACAGGTGTGCAGAATCTGCGTACCTTTGCCATTTCGGCTGTAACTAATTCATCCGACGTCGAATCGGGTTGATTCCACCGGCAAAATGATCACAAGACATAGGTCTAGACAACCTAGTGTTTTCACTTAATATCCAGATCCTATTGATATTTCTCAGATCCTATATTTTATAGACTGATCCGATTCTGAACTAGGGCCTAGTTTTAGGTTTTAGGTTTTAGGGTTAAAACTAGATTAGGGTTTTCTGGGTTTAATTCTTGAATATTGTTGTTGAAATGATAAAATGATGATAGGATATGATTGTTAATGTTGTAATTTAAGCTATTACAACTTATTTTGAGTGTGGTTGTGGTATATGGATAAAAACAAGAAACGGGTCATGATTTACTATTTTGCTCGGGTTAGGGTTTTTGACTTTTGAATTAGGGTTTTGAGTGTAAAAATGTGTATGAAAGCTTATGAATAGAATAATTAGGGTTTACACATTGTACATTGAGTGTAGTAGCTTGCACAAGAGTGGTGGTGAAGAAACTGGAATGAAAACAGAGGTAAAACGGCTATTTTAGAGATCATGCTTAATGAATTGTACATTGTGCTTTTAAGGACTTAAACTTGTGACTGGAGTAGTTATTTATAATTCAAATTATATGAAATATTACTGTACAATGGCTTTAGTAGTTTTCTGCAATCACAATTAGATGTAATCTATCATGAATTTAGGGTTAGAGCATACGGTAAACGTTTAAGCGCCGTTTTGATATAACGTTACGAATGGTACATTATAGGAATAATGTACTTTGTAATAAGGATATTAATATATTAACTTGACATTTTATGATATTTGCTTGACATATATTAGAGAACAGGATTGCCAGTAATAGGTTTCGTGAGCTCGTCTAACTTTAGTTATTAAGTTACTTACATACTGATACTATTTACGATTTATAAACTACGACTATTTTCTTAACACAAAAGTATATAAAATTTTCTAAAAACCCGAACACTATATTAGGTAAAATGGTTTTATGACTAAAACCCGAGGTGGTAGGACCCACTTCTTGGAAGTTTTAAAATGCTAATATACTGATCTAAATAATAACCCGACCCTGAGAACCTAAAAACTTATTAAAAAAGTTGTTTATGAGCTAAAATGGACCCGTAAGGCCTTATTGGGCCACTAGGCCCAATGAAGCAAAATGGACTATATTGACTTAGCATTAGGCCCAATTGGACACTATAAATGGACTAAGACCTAGTCTTAAAAGATTAATATCTATAAAAGGGCTTAATGGACTTGCTTAATCGGCTTAATAGACTTTTTGGGCTAATATGGACAATACTAGTTAAAATGACTAAAAGTGGCAAATTAAAAATATGTAAAAGCTTAAGTATAAAATACTAACTTGATCATCATGTTAAATACATGTATACATATATATTTACTTTATTTATGAGTTTTCATAATTATTACCAACTAGAAACCTAAGACCCGTTACTAATTGTATAGGTCTTGGTTGATCGACTCGCCTACTCCCGAAGTTCTTATTCATATCGCTATTCTCTTCCGACATCACTAGTGAGTTCATAGCCTCGCATTTAACCATTTTAATTGTTTTATAAACCCGCGAGGGGGATAACATGCTTGTTTTTAAAAATAGAACACAAGGGACCCGAATGTATGCTAGTAGCCTTGATTATTATAAGTTAGCTTAACTCGCTAGATAAAAGACCCGCGGAAATCATGAATTGTTAACTACCGGGTAATGGTAGACGCTTATACATGAAATAGTACTATTTGGAGGTTGCCACCTCCAATCCGTGACGACTGGCTATCGTCATGTGTCGGAGAATGACACCACGGATGCGTTGTATAGAGAGTAATATGCACTCATAGCGAGGGTGTATAGTGGGCATTTTTATTATATGGTAACGTTCAATGTCATGAGGCTTATAATAATCCCCTATAACGGTGTCTGATCCACATCGTTATGTCTTGATGATTTTGAGAAATGATACTTGTGTTCGGAATTTATTATATATATATATATATATATATATATATATAAAACTCTATGGATTCACTCAACGTTTTGTTGACGTTTTTAAGCATGTATCCCAGGTAAATTGCTGTTGATGGCTTGGATGAGACGGAACGCGGATATCAAGGACGGTGCCTCGGTGAATCAATGTCATAATATAAATTTTAAATTTTTAGAATTAAGTCATGATGTGACTTCAGAAAATAAATTTCTGTATATAAATATAAATTGAATAAAAATTGTGTTTATTAAACGTACTATGTAACGTTTACTAAGACTCGTGTGCATGTATTTATGAAGTAGCACCTCAATGTTGTTATTCCGCTGCGCATTGTGAAATTGGGGGTGTTACATTTGTTTTGGGTATTTAGTCACATACAATTAAGCATAAAGTGTCCAAAAGTGTTAATAAGTGTGACCATATGCTATTTAAAGTGAAGAAATATGTATTTTGTGTGACTATTGATCGTCCAATGGCCACATGAATTTTATGTTTGTGTGGCCTTTTGTAATATTTAGTCACATAAAGCATGTTTTTTTTGTATTTAGTCACATACAATGAAGCATTAAGTGGAGTGTGACCATATGCTGTTTAAAGTGAAGAAATGTGTATTTTGTGTGACTATAGATCATCCAATGGCCACATGAATTTTATGTTTGTGTGGCCTTTTGTAATATTTAGTCACACAACGAATTAAGCAAACAGTGACTAAAAGTGTTAATAAGTGTGACCAAATGCATCTTTTAGTCATATTTAAGAAATCAATATATATCAAAACAAAATCAAATATATATATCAAAATAAATTCAAATACAATAAAACTGGAATGTATATAACTGAACGAATA
>BQNB010130690.1:0-16301 GCA_026074375.1 Tanacetum coccineum
GCTCCATTACTAAAAGGTGAAGGTGGTCCGAACTCGCCATATTTAGCCTCCTCGATGCTTTTTACTTCCTCTTTGAGAGAGCAGTCTTTGTAAAGATGAGCTCCTCCACAGTTTTCGCATCCTACTTGAATAGCATAAACATTCTCTTTTAGTTTGGTCATGTCTCGACCTACGTTTTCTAGATTGTTCACAACGGGAGCGATCCTTTCAGAATTACTACTACTTTCTTTATTTCTACTGGATGACCCATCGTGCCACTTTTAGGAGTGGTTGGCCATAGTATGAATTGCCGTTAATGCTCGAACATGTGTCATGCCAGGAATTGGCCCCTGTGAGTCAAGCAATTGGCGGTTCAAGGCCCCAAGACCGTTATAGAAGATGTTTACCTTCTGATGGTTATTGATGTCATGGGTGGGTCATTTATATAGAAGGTCATTATACCGTTCCCAAGCTTGGTATAATGTTTCGTCTCCTTCCTGCTTGAAGTTACAGATTTCTTCAAGCTGCTTGGCAGTCTTTGATGGTGGACAGTACCTTTGGAAAAAGGCTTTCTTAAGGAGATCCCAAGAATTGACGGTTCCTGGAGGAAGTCTGTCCACCCATCTCTTAGCGGCTCCAGTTAGAGTAATGGGGAAGACGCACAGCAATACAGCATCATGTGATACTCCAGGAATGTTGAATAAGCTGAAGATATCTAAAACTCGCTCCACATGCTCATGGGCGTCGTCGTTCTTGTTTCCGAAAAAGGTGTCCTCCTTTAATTCCCGCATGAATTGACTTTTTATTTCAATGTTCACATTGCCTCCTATTTCTGGTTTAACCACGCCCGGTGCCTGGTTTCCTTGAGTCAATGCTAGATATTGTTCCATAGTGAGGTTATCGATTTCCCCCTCAGCCGTTATGAATATCGAAATACTTAGTAATAAGAAATCAAATTAAAACTAATTTTAGCTCCCCGGCAACGGCGCCAAAAACTTGATGCGTAAATTGTTTTTAATAATATTTTACCAAGTTTTAAATTTATAAAACTCGTTTACCGATACACGCACTAACGGGCAGAGAACCCGGTCGTATGTAGTGTAGTAGTTTGGTAAATCTGAGGTCGTCCCAAGAGCTAAGGTTAAATAGTTTAATTTGATTATTGTCACGATTTAAAAATGGTTTTAGGTTTGACGAATTTCGAAAAAGTAAATACAAATTCGTAGAGAGATATGATAGAAGAATTCAGGGAGAAAGGCGTGCTAACCTAACCATTTCACTACCAATGATACAATTACATTTTCCTGTGCAATGTTCAATTATAAGTTCTATTAGTGGTTCTAATATCAACAAATGCGAATTTTCATTTAAGGTTTGTCCTATACTTACTCTACATCACATGAGCAGGGCATCCAAGCTTACAGTGGTTAAATTCCAACTACCTTTAAGACCAATCTATAATCTAAACCGATTATTAACCCTCTCTGAAAGAGTTCCTATACTTTTTAAGTATTTAATGTGACAACATTGGTAATCTGGTCAATTCCTACACTAGGGATAGATGTCAAGCTACCCTAGTACCCTACTAATCCCAAGTTTAACATGGTAAGTCTAATATCAGAATTAACAAGATCTAAGCCACCCTCTATACTACCAAAACATGAGGATCAAATGAATGGCTATAAGGATATTCTAAACAGATCACATAATTGAAACAGGAAATCATAATCATTAACAATAGTAGATAACATGGTTAGGGCCTAGCACTAGGTGTAATTATTCGATACATGTAAACAGATGCAAGAAATATTAATAAAAAACATGGATTGAATCATCATAGGTCTTATAGTGAATTCTATGAATGATTAAATACATATAATGTGTTAAAGTTACTTCTCCTTGGACCTTCTGATGAATTGATTCGACCTTAGGGGTTTGGTGCCACCATTTAGATTTATAGGGTGAGTTGTGGAAGTGAGTGATGCGAATGGCCAGAGGTGGGCTCTATTTTAGAGGCTGTGATATGTTACGGATATCCCTTGTTGGATGTTACACTGTATTTGATACATAGTTCCAATTTCATAGGCTTAAAATGATGGTAAGGACAGTAACCTTGTCGGCTATGCTACGCCTGTAATGCCGCCTATGTTACGCCGTAATGCCGACTCAGATAAATCATCTCTTGTAAATTTGTATGTTGCGGCGTAAAGTAGGAGAGGCTTTATGCCGTAAAAGGTGTGATGACTCATTTCTTTGTTGGAGTATGTTACGGCGTAATCCTTCGGGGGTGTTACGTCGTAAACTACCTCAGACTCTTCACTTTTGTGCATCTCATGTCCAAATCCCTTGTCTTTTGCTAAAATGCTCACTTGGTCCCTCAAAACTAATGATAAACAATTAAGTAACGTTTTCATACATTAATAACATAACTGTAAGCATTTTTATAAGGAATTTGATATTAAAATATATTAACTATTTGATGTTATCAAATATCCCCCCCCACTTGACTTCTACTTGCCCTCAAGTAAAACCGTTTAGAATAATTCATAAAAAGATTTCCTCAATTTGACTTGAAGAAATGAATTTATAAGTTACTTGTTAGGAATACAAAAGGTATCGGTCACTTCCAATATAGATAGTCGTAGCTCGTAGATTAATCATATGTAATATTAGTAAGCTAACCGGGCCAAAGACACATGGAAAGCTCATAAGCAAAGCCCATGGCCGGTTACAAGTTGATATATAAATACCCTCTCCACACATGGAGAGGGTGTTGGTTGGTTCATTTCACACACATAATCTAATATTTCTTTCTTTGTTACTTTCTCTCACTAGAACCTTCCTCTCATCCACTTTTTCTCTCTAGAATTTCTTTATTGTTATTTGGTGTTATAGATTGCAAGTATTCTACAATTGGTATCAAGAGCCATGAAGTGATTTGTTAAGTTTTTGTGTTTTGTTTCTTATTTGTTTTTTTAACCATATTCATTCTTTTTTTTGAAGCTCTTTTGTACACTAAAAGATCATTTACCATGGCAAATTTGATCTAGTATCTTTAAGATATAGGTGTACATGCTTTGAATCAAGAAAAATATCATCTTTGTTAAATTTTTTAATAATATCAAACCTTTGACAATAACACTATTAATAAATAAATCGGCTAACAATACTCCAAATAAATACACGGGTGTCAAAATGCTTCGTCAAAACACGCGAAAACCACTCGTTCATTATTATATTTCACTTCAAGAGCATGCATGACCAGGGGTGTAGGAATTACAATATACGAATATCACATAATATAATCTAGAGTTTTAGAGAAAGGGGATTAGTTAGGGTGGGAAAACTAGAGAAGATTAGAGAGATATGATTAAGCAATTCTGATCATAGTTTCACCACAACCCACTCCATTCCCCTAATGGTGCCTTTTTAAAGAGTAAGGGCCACTTTACAAGTTATCCTATGGAAGGGATGTGGGATTACATAACACATTACAACGTACACAACGACCAATGACATAAGACCCGACATGACCTTAAGTGACCGACACTTTCTTTATCCCTAACAATCTCCCCCTAAAGGGTGGTCACTCAGGTCTTACAAACAATCTGATTTAGCCTGTCCTTGGTCTTCTACCAACGTAGATCTCTAGTCTTCTCAACTCCTTGAGAACAACATTAATCTTCTTCAACATAGTGTCAAATCTTTTAACTTCTCTTTCTGTCCACTGTCTGTTCAGACTCTTATAGAACTTTCCAACTTTGTTCAACCTAAGATTATTCTCTAATTGATCTCGAACGTATATGAGGGTCCCATCACAAAACTTGAATACTTTATAGCTCCTCATGAACTTTTTTAACTCGTATTTGCCTTCATAAACTACTCTAAACGTTCTTGGACACATGGTATATGCTGGATATTGCTTGATATTTAGGATGCTCATCTATGGCTTGGTGATATTGAGGTTTTTTTGATAACTTTCAATACTTAACTGAATATCTTCAACTCTCTTCTTGATGATGATGCTTCTCATGTACACAAGTTGAGATTGTACCAGGTAATATTCAGTTGTTCCTCTAAGATGTTTTAGTTCTCCTTGAGCTTTGAGCAGATACATGTCTTCAATATCATTTAGATTCAACTGACTTAAGTTAGACTCTTTGAATGTGTATTCCCTCTTATCGACTCTAATCCAGTAATACTTTCTAGGAATCCATAGTCGAACAAAAGGTCTACTTTAACTTCTTGAACAAATGTAATCTTTAAGTCTAAGTATACCTTTCCATTTGTTACAACAACTCTCTTTCCTCTATATGTTCCTGAAGATTCTACCAATGTCTTCTTCAATCCACCTGATCTTGTACTCTGCAGCTGGAGTTTAGTGATGGATAAGTCATACTTCATTCTCTTTATATCTTTGTTACCGATCTTCAGGTACTCAAGGTCTTCATTGAAGAAATGATCAATAGGTACTCTTAGACCATATCGAGGTCCTACCAGTGGCAATGGCTCGTTGCTATCAACTTCTAACACTTGATCTCTAGCCTATTCTATATCATTTGACATAGCAAGTGTCATTTGATTAATGTTGTATTCATACTCTGCTTTGCTCATGAACTGATTTCCAAACAACTCGTATCCATCTTTTCTATACTCTTCTAGATTCCTTAAGTTTAGCGTGTCAACTTTGAGACACCTTTTCAATCTCTTTGCAAATGTTACTGTTCAGTTATCAAGTACTATCTCTACGTCTTCTAGTTCTTCTATATCTTGGTATGTATCAACCACTTCATTGAACTTATCTTCTGCATTTATCTCATTGACCCATCCATAATCTGTGTACACTGCAGGAAGTTAGTCAAACCGATTTGGGTGTTTACGTGTCTTACAAGAAGAAGATGGTTGCCTCTTATGATCACGTGATCTAAGCATGACTTGATCATTCCCTAAGGATCATTGACCCACAAACTTCTACTTCTTGTAACTTTTCTCCCCCTCACGATCTTCAAGAAGATCCTAATCATCATGAGCTCTTTTTCCTATGTTTGCTTCTTTGCATGAATCTTTCTTATCTTTTCATCTATCTTAGATCGAAGCTCACATCATGAAAATTAATTGCTTGTTTAACTCATGTGATGAACCTACTCCATTCTAGTTGAAGATGGTTGACAAACTTGGTGTTTACTTGAAGCTTAGTCATGTTTAGATTAATCATATTGATATCATTCATCAGTTCAGCAAACCTCATGTAGTATGATTAATTATTCTCTCCCTTCTATGAAGTAAGTATATAAAACTCATCAGCTAACTTTGATTCATGCTCTTGCTTAGTTTGTTTTGTGCCTTTTATTAAATCTTTTACTCTATACTAGATACCATATGCCTTTTTCTTATGATTTAGCAGAGTGTAGCTATCATTTGGTAATCCCTGAAGAATGATGTTGGCAGCTCGAATATCACATTCCTTTCTGATTCTTTCATCAGGAGTCAAATCCTAAAAGTTTTTGCCATCTTGTTTCTACTTCCTTCTATTTAAGGAAATCGTCCCCTGTCTAAACAATTTTTGCATATCTTTTGATTCCTTATATTTTACGTTTTCATCCCTTTACACAATCACCTAGTTAAATCTTAGGATAAACATCTAATCTCAACTCAAATTCATACATTAGCTTGAACCAATTTAACCTTAAATAGACTTGATCATTCTCATTATCATTCAGACCCTTTTCATCCTCAACATTATTCAATCTCACTAACCTCCAGCTATGTATTCTTCAAGCTTTGATGTAGTCACTTCTTTACCCTCATCAACTATTAGCTTACCATCACTCATGTCATCAACTCAATCACCAAGTGAATTAACCAAAATACCATCCACCTTGGACATATCATCTCAACCTATACCACCTAGTATTCCAGCGTCCCACCTTTAACACTAACATCAGGAACAGCACTTCAATAAACACACAGCTACTCCATCCCATCAAATTTTTTCCACCAAATATATTCCATACCAAAACTCTATCCATCATAGATGAGTCTTCACATTCCACATCATTAGAAACTAAGGAAACATCTTCACCTCTATCTTCATACTTAACCTCACCACCTATTGACCCGTACATTTAATTTCAACTTGATAAACAACCATCACTACCATACCAAGATCCCTCCTTTACAGACATACAAAACATTGTACTACCAACTAGTCCATTGGACTATAACCCCACATCACGACAATACATAGCCGATCGATCGATGGAATACTGTAACCCTCTTTCTTATCCCCATCTTCATTATGGACATTGCTTTTGTTGTGTTAATTCTAGATATCAATTTCAGAGCGTTAGATGCCAAGTGTCATCTCTCACAACTTACATTGAGTGTTTACTTAATAACTATATATGCTCCATCAATTAAGCTTCAAGCACAACCGACCCTCACAACTCAACCATCTAAAAATCTATATGTTTAGTAATAAACAAATTAGGAACCCATCCATCTAAGAAGCAAATCCAAGGATCTTTCAAATTACTAAAATTTATTTATGCTTATGATATGGTTGTCTTATCTTTATGTACATTACTCTAGTTAACCTTTAGAAATATACTCGATATTTATCTAATCATATGCACTTATATAACTAACACGGTTTTGTAGCAAGTCACCATAGCTCGACTCTCTAGTTCCTCGAACAAGAGGGATCATACACTAAGGGGAAGCAATAACATCTTTGATTTCTAATCTTCACGTCAATGACACTCTTTTTTCTTTTACAAAAAGGGGGAGAAATAGTTAAACTCAAACTAAAAATTTGTTAAGTGTATTTTTACGTAAAATGAGTTTATATTTTATCATCATAAAAAAGAGGGTGATTGTTAATACAAATAATGTCTAAAAATGTTGTTTATATTTTACAGTCTCTCTTCGTTTTGATGATAACAAAACGTAAAAACATCCCACGTAAAAGTTTACGCAAACAAGTTTTTAGTCCTAAAATTCTATTTCGACACAACATCACTTTAGGTATGAATAATGGTTATTGAACTTGTTCTAGTAATGATCAATGAAATACTTTTCGTACACTTTACATTTTTACAAAGAACTATACATTCTTCAAAAATGATACAAACTAATTTAAATAATTAAAAATGATTTTAATAAATCCAAATTTTGAATTCACCATCTACGAGCCAAATCTTGAGAGATTATGACAAGATTTGCAAGTTACCACTAAAAGACAAAAACCATCTTTCCGTTTGTATGGACGGTTCCCTTAAATAAGAGATGGTTTCCTTATTGATAAGGGAAGTATTCACATCCGTGGAGGAGCAGGTCTCCCCTCTGCCTAGAAATAGCAGGTCCATATTCACAACCACACACAAACAACCCTTTTCACACAGTTTTCTCTGCACATTTCCAGTAACATTAGTCCATTTTTCTTTGATAATTACGCTTGTTTAATCTCATTTAAACTAATCCAATCCTTAATCCACTTTGAGCAACAAGTCAAGAACACAAGATATCTTCACGATATTAGTTCTTATAGTATAATTTTAGTTGTTGTAACACTTGTTACAATCTTTGTGTAGATCGAGTCCATATTATCCAATCTTGTTTGTTTGCTAGGTCGGGTTAGTATTTGTGTTTTGAAAATACTTGTGAGTGTGGATTAATATTTTAGTCATGAAAATACATGAGTGGGTAGGTTAGGATTTTAGTCTTGAAAATACGTGAGTGTGTTGGTTAGTATTATAGTCCAGAAAATACTTGAGTGTGTTGTTTAGTATTATACTCGTGCAAATACTTAAGTGCAAAGATTAGTATTTTGTCCTGAAAATACATGTGTACTTGTGTGAGGAGGTTAGTATTTGTAATACGTGTGTGAAAAGTTGGCGTCTAATCCTAGAAGGACACTCGACATCTACTAGTGTCAGAAAATATTGTAAGCGGCGTTGTAACAGTTTTCTTCTCCTGAAGAGAGCTTGTTGACATAGTGAAGTTAAATCGTGAGTTGGGTATTCAGGTAGTGGAGTAGGGCAAAGAGGAGCTTCGTAGCCGAACCATTATAAATCTCTGTGTCCTTGTTTGATCTTTCCATCTTTTATTTATTATTGTCATATATCTTGTCATATATTTATAGTGTGATTGATTGATCTCATATATACTCGAATATAAGATTTTGAAACAATTAAATTTAAAAATTGTTAACTATTTACCCTCGACCCTTCTATTTTCCACAACGAGTGACGTAGGTGGGAATCTGATGCGGGATAGCAAATTTGGGAGAAAATAATCAAAAGGAAATATGCTCAAATGCAAAGCAGAAATGATGCGATCGGAATCATGTAATCGTTAATTTTAATGTATCACACTTTATTAGTTTTAATTGTTTTATTAATCTATAGACATTAATTATATACGCATTGTATATTTAATTCCATTACATTTGAAATTGAGATAACAACGAGTAGGTTGACCTGCGCTTCGCTGCGGGACGACTGTTGGACGTCGTTGATGTTGATGGAGGAATGGGTTTGTTGTTAAGATAAGTAACTCAAAAATAATAATCTGGTTTAGAAGTCAATATAAATAGTTATGTGTTCCAAGTTAAGCGATATCACAGCTCAAGTCATTCGATCACAAAATACAATTCTTTCATAAGCTTTACATGTTCTGATATATATAGATAATAGAATACACACTAACTGTATTAACCGGTTTGTTTCACACTCTATAAATACAGAGAAGTTTTTGGACTTATATTCTAAATTTTTCCTTTTGCTAAGTCGGACCAACTCAGCTTGTCTCACGATAATTATTCCTTTCCCAAATGAAAGTAGGCGGTGGCACCTGAAACGAAAACATCAGACCGATTTTATAAGAACATGTGATACTAAAACAATATTCATTAGATTAGTGTAGCCTTGAGTGCATACCATGTCGGAGTTTGTCTCTCAACTTTAGGATTCTCACCATAGTATTTTTCAACCTCGGTATTGTACTATTAATTACCGAGATGGAGTTGTACACCACTATTTCCAGTCTGCGTGTCTTGCAATGACCTGGAAACGTATGTCAATGGAGAGTGAGTTTACGCAATTACCACAACCATGTTTTATGTGGATTTACTTTTAATCGATTTGGATCTAGATTATATATCTGTGTACGTTATTAAGGTAGTACATTTTCCAACTACTATTAGAAACAATAGCAGGTAACCGCCGTGAAAATTATACATCGGTTATGTTAAATATATTTGAGCACCTAACATGTTTTAGCCTAATCGAAATGCTGATATTTTAGATAATTTGTATATGTTGCATAGGATAGCTGAAAGTTTATAGTTTAGCCCCACAAAATATATGTATTCTGATGTATATTCACATCTTATAGTGTATGATTTCTAGTGATTTTGTTCACATGCAGGAAAGACAACGAAAACTTGCCGAAGAGCAAAGAGATTTAGTACAACAACAATCACAGGCCAATGCTCAGATTCTGCGATATAAAGATGAGTTAGCTAGAAAAATAATGTCAGTTCGTTAGTAGCTTGTAGCTTCATGGTATGTGTGAATACTATATTATTAATAATTTAAAATATGTCATCTTTAATAACATGTGTAGGCAGATCATAAAGGCCAAAGATTACATGAAGACGAAAACTTAAATTTGTGTGGGAGCCTAATCTAGACCATTCTATTTGACCCACATTAGAGAATAAAGAAAACTTTTTTCAGATAATGTTTTTAGGATCTTAAAGGAGTGACACTAACTTTCTTTTAACATATACCAGTTTTGAGCGTCATGAATATATGGTAGTTATAAAGAAAAAAAAGGGACATACTTGTGGAAAGCTTTCTGAATTTGTCTTTGATTTGCATCATTTTCAACTCCTAACACCTGTTCATTATAAGTCAAGAAACATATGTAAGCGATTTGACATTAGCTACTAGCGGAAAAAAAATTTCTATTTCACTATCTTAGATACATGTGAGGTAACATAGAATGCTTTTCCATAGTTGCAATATGTCTAGAATTCAAAATAAAAAAAACATAACTATATCGAACAAAAAACCATTTTCGCATATGCGTTAATTGAAAGAAAAACCACAGCGATTATGCCCCATAGATAATGTCTCTTTCAGCTAAACGTTCAAGAATTATAGGAATCAGAAACACATTCCCATATTCAATGGAATTTGTGTGACCTGGTATAAGTAATTTAGCCAAAGAATATGATAATGTGTTGGTTTGCATCTGATTCTTTAAGCGTAAGCGCACAATATAATATTTTAACATAAAGATTCGAGCTTTAAAGGAATCTAAATTATCTTTTCTAAAAAATTACACAGACCTGTTCAACTTTAATCACCATTTACCACCATTTTTCAAACCCGATAGAGACAGTATGTGTTATTCCGCCTCTTGACCCAACTTAAAGCTCAAAGTATTTTATCATTTTTTCCATGGTTAGCAATGGCTTTTTTATAAATCTTTCTTTCAGATAAAAAGGGTATTGCTTTATCATTGAGAACTCCATCATCCAGTGTGACCTCATTGGTTTATGTTTAAGGAATCACATATAAACAATGGCTCAAACCTGCACAACAAAGCGAATCGTCAATAAAACTCAAATGCCGTGTAAATTCTGTTAGGAATAAAAGGCTTCTTAACTGTTACTACTGTTGATTCAAGTTACTGCTGCTAGTTATGAAGATTACTACTGCTGGTTATAGTTTCTACTACTGGTGAAGACTGCAGGAAATACTCAAAGTCATTACTGCTGCTAGTTGTAAAGTTACTACTGCTAGTATTAGTATGCTAAGCTATAGAAAAGTTTTTCTACTGTCAGTTATAAGTTAGTATTGTTAGTTATATGTTTGTACTGCTGATGTGATAAGAATGAGATATTTTAGGAAAAGATATGTATGTATTGAAAACGCGTTGTAAGCCCATTAGGGTTCCTTGGTGTATAAAAGGAGACCCTAGGGCATGTAGGTTAGTATCTCAATATCTAGTTCATATATCTCATTTTCATATTCAATCATTTATAGCTTCAAGGTTTTGTATAACCCTAACACTATCAAGAGTGTTCGTATTAATATATTGAGGCTTAAAGTTTGGTATTATACAATCTTGTTTGTCACTGTTTTATTTCTTGTTCTTCTTAGTATCATAGACTAGATTCCGTATAGTCTTTGATATATTCAATTAAAGTTTCTACCATAGTTGTCTTGGATTTATTCAATACAACTAAGCCTTTTACAAGCTAAGCAAGATCTATTCACATGAGATTAACAAGTGGTATCAGAGCTTGTTGAGAAACTTTGAATAAGAAGAAACAATCTACACATACCAGATCTATTTGTTTGTGAAAACATAGAGTCAGCATCTGCACAAATGGTTGCTGTTGCAAAACTTACAGTGCTCAATCCAAATGAATTTGAGCTTTGGAAAATGAGGATCAAACAGTACTTCCTAATAACAGATTATGCTCTTTGGGAAGTAATAGTAAATGGTGACTCACCTCCACCAAAGAAAACTGTTGATGGTGTTGAGCAAACATATCCTCCTATAACTGCAGAAGAGAAGTCAGCAAGAAAGAATGAGTTAAAGGCAAGAGGTACATTGATGATGGCTCTTCCAAATGAACATCAACTAAAGTTCAACACCTACAAAAATGCCAAGTCTCTGATGGAAGCTATTGAGAAGAGGTTTGGAGGTAATAAGGAGTCAAAGAAAGTACAAAAAACACTTCTTAAACAGCAGTATAAGAATTTCAATGGAAAAAGGTCAGAAGGACTTGACCAGATCTATAATAGATTGCAAAAGCTTATCAATCAGCTAGAGATTCATGGAGAAACTATTTCTCAAGAAAATGTGAATCTGAAGTTATTAAGAAGTTTGCCATCTGAGTGGAAGACTCATACCCTGATTTGGAGGAACAAACCAGATTTAGAAACTCTAAGCATGGATGACTTGTACAATAATCTGAAGATTTATGAAGCTGAAATCATGGGGTCATCTAGCACAAACCAAAACACACAAAATGTAGCTTTTGTGTCTTCTAATATCACAAGCAACACCAGTAAAGCAGTTAAGACTGCTCATGGTGTTTCTGCTGCTAACCCCAAGAATAATGCTTCTACTTTACCATACGTTGATAGTCTGAGTGATGCTATGATCTACTCCTTCTTTGCTAGTCAGTCTAACAGTTCACAATTAAACAATGAATACCTAAAGCAAATTGATCCTGATAATTTAGAGGAGATGGACTTGAAGTGGCAGATGGCAATGCTGACAATAAGAGCAAGGAGATTTCTCAAGAAGACATAAAGGAATCTAGGTGTTAATGGGATTGATACCATTGGTTTGACAAGACCAAGGTGGAATGCTGTAATTGCCACAGAAGAGGTCATTTTGCAAGGGAATGCAGGGCACCCAAGAATCAAGACAGTGGAAACAGAGAGATAACAAGAAGGACTGTGCCAGTTGAAGAAACTACTTCAAATGCTTTAGTATCTCAGTGTGATGGCTTTGGATATGATTGGAGTGACTAGGCTGAAGAAGGACCTACCAATTTTGCACTTATGGCTTATACTTCTTCAGGTTCTTCAAGTTCTTCAAGCTCAGACACTGAGGTATCAACTTGTTCTAAAGCATGTTTAAAATCTTATGAAACTCTCAAAGAACATTATGATAATCTAACAAAAGATTTTAATAAGTCTTAATTAAATGTAGGAGCTTATAAAGCAGGTCTAGAATCTGTAGAGGCTAGAGTAGATGTGTATAAAAAGAATGAGGTTGTTTTTGAAGAGGACATAAAGATTTTAAAACTTGATATTATGTTGAGAGATAATGCACTAACAGAGCTTAGAAAGAAATTTGAAAAAGCTAAAAAAGAAAGAGATGATTTAAAACTTACCTTAGAAAAGTTTGAAAATTCATCTAAGAACCTAAGCAAACTGTTAGATAGTCAAGTAAATGATAAGTTCAAGACTGGTGTGAGGTATGATAGTCAAGTGTTTGATAGTCAGGAGAATGATAAGTACAAAACAGGTGAAGGGTATCATGCGGTTCCCCCTCCCTATACTGGGAACTTCATGCCCCCTAAACCTGATTTGGTACTTGCTGATGAATATGGTTTTAGTGAGTCAGTAACTAGTGTACCTGCAGTTGCAACTAGTAAAGTTAAGACTAGTGAGTCAAAATCTAAGTCTGTTTGTGAACCACTTATTGAAGACTGGATATCTGACAGTGAGAATGAGAATGAGACTGAGTCTAAGTCTAGACAGAGAAAACCTAGTAATGCTAAAGTAGAATTTGTTAAAACTAATGAGCATGTGAAATCACCTAGGGAGTCTGTTAAGAAGGTAGAGAACAATAAGCAAGCTAAATACCCTAGGAAAAATAGTCAAAGTCCTAGAGGTAACAAGAGAAACTGGAATAATTTGATGACTCAGAAATTAGGAAGTAATTTTGAGTTTAAAAATAAAGCTTGCTATGTATGTGGCAGCTTTAACCATTTAATCAAAGATTGTGATTTCTATGAAAAGAAAATTATGGAAAAACCTGTATGGAACAATGCTAGAAGGGTGAATCATCAAAATTCTCAAAGAATGACTCACCCTCATCCAAAAAGAAATTTTGTTCCAAGAGCAGTCTTAATGAAATCTGGTCTTAAAACACTTAATACTGCTAGGCAAATTAATACTGCCTACCCAAGACCAATAGTGAATAGTGCAAGGACAGCATCAAATGTTTTTAATAGAGCACATTCACATGTTAGAAGGCCCTTTAACAAGTTTACAACAAATAAGAACAGTAATTTCAAAGAAAAAGTTAATACTGTTAGGGAAAATGTTACTACTGTTGGGCCAAAAGCAGTAGTAAGTGATAATAAGGGAAATGAAGCTAATGCTGTTAAGGCCTCAGCATGTTGGGTTGGGAGACCAGATCAAAAAGTGTTAGACCATGTCTCCAAACACAATAGTGCATCAATAGTTATGAAAAGATTTGACTATGTTGATGCACAAGGCAGATCCAAGTCTGTAATGGCTTGGGTCCCTAAGAGAGCCTGATTCTCTTACTTTTTGTGCAGGGCAATCCACAGCTAGAGTTGCAGAAAAAAGGAGTCATTGATAGTGGATGCTCTAGGCACATGACTGGAAACAAGTCCTACCTCTCAGATTATGAAGAAATTGATGGTGAATTTGTTGCCTTTGGTGGAAACCCCAAAGGAGGTAAGATTACTGGAAAAGGTAAAATTAGGACAGGAAAATTGGATTTTGAAGATGTGTACTTTGTTAAGGAGCTTAAGTTTAACCTTTTTAGTGTCTCACAAATGTGTGACAAGAAGAACAATGCCCTTTTTACTGACACTGAATGTGTTGTTTTGTCTCATGAATTTAAGCTACTTGATGAAAGTCCAGTCTTGCTTAGAGTTCCTAGAAAGAACAACATGTACAATGTTGACTTAAAGAATGTTGTTCCTTCAAGAGGTCTAACTTGTCTCTTTGTAAAGGCCACATTATATGAATCTAATCTTTGGCATATGAGGCTTGGGCATATAAATTTCAAAACTATAAATAAATTGGTAAAGGAAAATCTTGTAAGAGGTTTACCTTTAAATTTTTTTGAAAATGATCACACCTGTGTTGCTTGTTAGAAAGGAAAGCAACATAAAGCTTCTTGTAAGACCAAAACTGTAAGGTTAATCAGCCAACCTTTACAAATGTTGCACATGGATTTATTTGGTCTAACTTTTGTAAAGAGTATAATGAAAAAGATGTACTGCCTAGTTGTCACAGATGACTTTAGTAGATTTAGTTGGGTTTTTTTAGCAACTAAGGATGAGACCAGTGGAATCCTTAAGGCTTTTATAACAGGAATAGAAAATCATATAAATCACAAAGTCAAAATAATCAGATGTGACAATGGAACTGAATTTAAGTATAAAGAAAATAAATCAGTTCTGTGAGATGAAAAGGATTAAGAGAGAATTTAGTATTGTTAGGACTCCACAACAAAATGGAGTAGCTGAAAGGAAAAACAGAACACTAATAGAGGCTGATAGGACTATGCTAGCTGATTTAAAGTTACCTACTACCTTTTGGGCTGAAGCAGTTAATACTGCTTGTTATGTACAAAATAGGATATTAGTATTAAGTCTCACAACAAGACCCCTTATGAACTTTTTAATGGTAGACCACCAATAATAAGCTTTACGAGACCATTTGGGTGTCTTGTTACTATTCTTAATACCTTAGATCACCTAGGTAAGTTTGATGGGAAGGCTGATGAGGGATTCTTTGTTGGATAGTCTGTTAATAGTAAAGCATTTAGAGTATTTAACAGTAGAACCAGGATTGTAGAGGAGACCTTACATATTACTTTTCTTGAAAATAAACCTAATGTTGCAGGGAGTGGACCAGAATGGCTTTTTAATATTGATACACTGACAAAATCTATGAATTATAAGCCAGTTGTTGCAGAGAATCAAACTAATGGTAATGCAGGTACCAAAGAAAGTATAGATGCAGGTCAAGCTGGGAAGAAAACATTACCTAGTCATGAATATATACTGCTACCATTATGGACTCCTGATTCACCTATCTCTTTAAGTCCTAAGAGATCAGATGATGAGGTTGCTGATGATGCTGGAAAGAAATCTACTAAGGATCTAGCAAATGAAGGTGACAAGGATGATCAAGACTTAAGAGATGAATTTGAAAGAGATTTTGAAAGGTTGTTTGTTCAAGGGAAAGAAGCTGAAATTAACATTAACAGTACTAACAGTATTTCTGCTGTTAGTTCTCCTATTAATACTACTGGAATAAAGGATGCTGATGATGAACCAGTGATGCCTAATTTGGAAGATACTGGTATATTTGGTGATGCTTATAATGATGAAGACTTTGTTGAAAGAGGAGACATGAATAACTTGAAGTCTTCTATGTCTGTCAGTCCTATTGCAACAACAAGAGTTCATAAAGATCATCCAGTCGAACATATTATAGGAGATCTACATTCAGCACCTCAAACAAGAAGGATGACCAAGAATTCTGAAGAACATGGTTTGGTGAGTTTAATTCAAAAGTAGAGGAGAACAAACCATAAAGATTTTCAAAATTGTTTATTTGCTTGTTTTCTATCACAAGTAGAACCCAAGAAGGTGATTCAAGCTTTGACAGATCCAAGCTAGATAGAAGCAATGCAGGATGAGCTTCTACAGTTTAAATTGCAAAAGGTTTGGACTTTGGTTGATTTACCATATGGCAAGAGGGCCATTAGAACAAAATAGGTCTATAGAAACAAGA
>BQNB010130691.1:2864-18899 GCA_026074375.1 Tanacetum coccineum
TTGAAAAAGTGCTATGCCGACGAACCGTTAGCCATTCCGTTGGATGGACTTCATTTTGATGACAAACGTCAATTTATTGAGGAACTTGTAGAGATTATGGATCGGGAGGTCAAACGGTTAAGGAAAAGCCGTGTACCAATTGTCAAGGTTCGATGGAACTCCAAGAGAGGTCCTAAGTTCACGTGGGAATGTGAAGACCAATTCAAGAAGAAATACCCACACCTCTTCACCAAGACCGCACCGTCGTCAAGTGCTGCATCGTAAGCCTTGAGGACAAGGCTTGTTTAACGGGGGAAGTCTATAACACCCTGTGTTTTCAAGTCATTGACGACGTCGATAAATCTACTATTTATTTTTAGCGTTGTACGCGTTTGCTTGTAATTTCATGTATTAAGTAAAATCGCGTAAGTCATATATTAGCGTTCAATGTAAATGGGCATCAAACAATTAAATATTTACATCAAGCAAGGGTTAAGTAATTATTTTGAGAATAATTATTAACTTTGTTCATTTTATTTTTATTGGTTGCGTAAAGTGATTACGTTTCACAATAAAATGCGTTTAGGCACTCCCGGAACCACCAAAACTTTTCTACGCTTCAACAAATACCCACATTTATACCCAATACATAAAAACTACAAAAATATGTCATGTATATGTATGTATGGCCGGATATGGTCTAATGTATACAAGAAAATCTCATAAAAGAACACATCTCTATGTTTTCATGGGATGTTCTCAACTATTAGGGGACATTTACCATTTTCTTCTAACTTTGACCAAGACTAAGACCAAGGACTTCCTTAATACCCTCATGGTGTCTCTTTGACTAGTATTACACATACATTACTTATACCTTGCATGAGATAAAAGAGCATAACACTTAACACTTAGCAAAAAGCAAAAATCTCTCCCATTTTCTTCATATAAGCCCACGGCTCAAACACCCTTATATAATAAATCCATAGCAATTTTTCTACAACCCATACACACCTACATACATCCTTCCTAAGATATTTTAAGGCATTTGCAAGCATTGGCTAACCATTTTCAAGCATTAATCAAGAAAAGAGAAGATAGGGTTTTAGTTGGAAATCTAGGGTTTCTATTGTTGCTAGCTTTGGTTTCTAGTCTAAACAAGGGTTTAGATTGTGTTAGTCATCATCTTCATTCACCATAAGGTCATCTTGAACTCTTTATGTTCTTATAGTTTTCATTTCTATGCATATGTTATTTCTATTTTAGTTGAATCACCATTTAGGATTTTATCATGAAAATGGAGTTTATACTTGAAATGATCATTTTATACACTTTTATATATGTTGTGGTATTACTTATATCATACTAAAAAGGATGAGAAAATATTGTATTAAGTTTTTTTGGTGTAAAAATGATTATGGGTTAATTAGGGTTTTTATGGTTTCTTAATATGTTTCAAGTTAAAGAAATACAAATGACATGTTGTGGTTAATTATGGACTTATATTGATGTTATATGATCATTAAAATGAGGTTATATCAAGGTGAGAAAACTTGTACACTTATGGTTTACATGAAGAATGGATATATATGAACTTATAGTAAAATGGATAAATTATGAAAGTTATGACTAATTATGTAAAATAAAGAACTTGTAATGTTGGGACAAAAAGGACCTTGATGGACATGGACATAAAACATATGATATATGACATATATAAAATATAAGGCACATATGGGACTTTTGGTGAAATACAAAATGATAAATAAAGGAAACAAAGGTTGAAAATGGACTTATCAAACTAGCACCAACATTCTATCCAAAATTGTGTATAAGACATACTTATAATATGTTTTTATAAGATAATACATTTCACGACGATTCCGAAAAGCTAAGAAACTTGTCAAACGGATTAATAACGAAAAAAGTTAACGTAAAAACGAGTTTATAACGCTAATTTAACGGAGTTTATAAAAATAACTTTTATAAAATTTACATCCAAACAGCAAGTTGATATTTTTTTTATTAACTAAACACATTTAGATTCCAAAAAAAACATGATTTTAAGAATCGCAATTTTTTGATTTAATTAACGAAGAAGTTATGAATTTTCCGGTTTACCGGTAATTAGAATTTTATAAAAATAATTTTTATAAACGTAGGAACATAAAAACACTAGTTCATGACAGAAAGTTATATTTTTGTAAACCTCATAAAATTATAGAACTTCCAATTACGTGATCATGCTCGAAAGAATCGTTAAAAATGGAGCTATAACGAATAAAATACGACATTTACAGGTTTTACGGCAACAAATACGATTTAAATAAAACTCATGTCTGGTGTGAACAGTAAAAGTTACTGTTTATCAGGGGATCAAAATTGTAAAAATGTCAAATATCGATAACCCGTCTTAATACGAAAAGATGGGCATAAGAAACGCAAGAAACGATATAAACGTGAAGTTAGGACGATTTAACAAAAGTATGTTTATAAACGTTTTTATTTTATAAACATGTTTTCACTCAAACATTTAGATGGTGATTAGCTATATAGACATATGCATGGTAGGAGTACTTAATGTAATTAGTGCTTATACGACCTTAATTTAATTAGGTTGCATTTGATCGATTCGCGTGAGCGTTTATTTGTGATATACTTGGCATTACTCACTCAAGGTGAGTTCATAGCCCCACGTTTTACATGTTTTTGTTTTATAAAGTTTTTAGGGTGAAAAACATGCACTCCTTTACAATAGTGGACACAAGTGTTAAGTTCATGTTATGATAAACATGTTGCCTACGTAGCGATAACCCAAACTAAGCCCATATCATGAACTGTCAATCGCCTCGGGTTTTGTGAGCGCGAATGTTTATATAGATCTATTGGGTTTGGCGACAACCCCGTCGAGTGATTAGCCTAATCACTGGACAAACGACGTATACCATGTCCGAATATAGGATGTTGCGGGTTAGAACATCACCACGGGCAATGTAGGCCATTAATTGGTATTCATACACGTCAACTTTCCAGTGTCATTAGCTTAGAGGCAACGTAATTACATTTATATGATGTCTGCATCAGTTGCATTATCATATGACACTTAGAAATCTTGTGGTCCTACAATATATGACTTATCAACCTAATGAATTCCACCAACATTATTGTTGACGGTTTTTTTGTTGACGTTTTTAAGCAATGTTTTCAGGAGATCAATAGGCATGGGATGCCAGGGATGCATTGGGTTACATTTTGGATTGCACGCTTAAAGATTTAGGTGCATCATATTTTGGGGAATGTATTGTCAACTTTTGTAATATTCAACAATGAACAAGTAAAGCTATATGCTTTTGTATTAAGTCTTTCAATTAAATCCAATGTATCATTTTAAACGACTTTTTGTGTCGTTCTTATATATCTTGTGCTATTGATCTTGAAGTAACACGCCCCGGACCCTTATTCCGCTGCGACCCAATTTGGGGGTGTTACAGATTGGTATCAAGAGCCAAGGTTATAGAGAACCAGGTCAAATGTTTTTGTTGGACTATAACCGTTTTCAAACAACGAATTCATACAACGGGGTTATACACGGGACATACATATATACATTCATGCATACACTACTTGTTGCATTAGTTGGTCGAACTAGATGCATTCATATTTGATATACATGTTATGATATAAATGTATATTACTATAAGAGTCTTATATTAAGTACTAATATAAGCTATTTTGAATTTTCAGATTCAGTCATGTCAGATTCGGATGAATCAGGGATTACACACACGGAGGTTTCCAGCCCATTTGAGGATCTATCAGACATCGGATCACCTAGAGCCGATGATCACGAGTTACTTGAGCTACCTTACATGCCAGAGGACCCATACTTGGAGGCCGCTCTTCAGGCACCACCCTCTCCAGATTATGTGCCTGGCCCGGAGGAGCCAGAGCATGCACCACCTTCGCCAGATTATGTTCCAGGTGCAGAGCATGCTGATGATGAGATCGTTGCTGAGGACCAGCCGTATGCTGAGGATGCCTCACCCATTGCACAGTCACCTGATTATGTTCCGGAGTCTGATCCTGAGGCAGACCCGGAGGAGGATGACGATGAGGACCCTGAGGAGGATCCTATCGACTATCCTGCTGACGGAGGAGATGACGGAGATGATGAGATGGACATTGAGGAGGATGAGTGGTAAGCCATGATCATTCGTGGGGATTTGTATATATTTGACAACGTTTTAAAGAAATCTAGAGTAATAAACCTGCTAGCAAGCAATAACGATTATGATGGAGATTCGAATGATTAAAAACTACACTTGATTAGATTAATTTGGATAATCAGATTTGCTTGATTGTGATAAACATCTTAATATGTTGATTATAATAATTATACGGTGATCTAATTTATAGATCTTAAGACTCATGATCCTCATCAAGATCACAAAATTACAAAAACAAGTTTTGAGTTCAATCAATCAATTCAAGACAAATTCAATTTTAATACGTTGTATACACTGTTCGTTCACACACATGTTAACGACCAAAAATATGCATCTTGTTACATCAAATTCCTAGAAATGGTCAAGATACCAAAGTAGCTGACATATGACAGAAAAGGCTACAATAGATTTGTAAAATAAACCCTTACACCTATGAAACTTTAGCATAATCAAATTTGATAGAACAATATCACTATGAAACATAAATATATATGGATCTTAGAACTAGGTTGAAATTGAATCAAAATATGTTATCACAATCAAAAGCAAATCTCCATATTACAAGCATCATCTAATCAAGTGCACAAAGGCACTAGCCACTTATAGCAAACAAAGACATAAACTTAGAAACCTTAGCAATATAAAAAGAAAATAAAAAGGTCTAACAAATTTGTTAATAAAGATTACAAATATAAAGTCCGTGGATGCCTTAAAGATTGGTGAGGATTCCTTGATGATTATGACCTCAAGTGATGCCTTCTTGTCACTCCCCGGCAACGGCGCCAAAAACTTGATGTGTCGTTGTGCATAGGGATTTTATGTATCAAGTTTTACTATTTATTTTATGTCGGCTATACCTAAAAACAACACTCTAACGGGCAGTGTACCCGATCAGATGTAGCTTCGTTGGTAAGTAGGGTGTCGATCACTAAGAGCGAGAGCGTTAGTTCTTAATTCTATCAGTAGTTTAGTTATCTATGTTAGTATTAAATTAATTTAAATTATGCAAAACCTAAGTTAGACCTAATCTAATTATAAGGGGGTTTCAGCCTAAGAGATTGACGTAGTTTGGGTTATCTAACCTAGGGTTTTGATAACAAGTAAAGCAATAAACACACATAAGAAGATAAACAAATGATAGAGGAGGGGCCAAACGCTAATGTAAGGAAAACATATCAACCATGAATAATCTGATAAAACGCATGTTTGTTTATTAGTGCAATGATTGACTTATTACGAAGCGGCATATCATTCCTAGATTTAGGCGGGACTTCTTCCTAAAACCTAGACATGCTAATCCTGTCACAATTAAACGCATCCGCGTAAAGCATCCTTTTTGCTGATTATAATCTATCTTAGGAGATTAATAATGGTGCTCTTACTAAACCCTAGCTCATCGAGACTTTACCCACTTACTGCTTAACAGAATCTTATACACTAGTAGTCCACTGTCCGAGTCCTTACCAATGGAACAAGAACGTACTCGTTGATCCCAAGGTTACCTGCTAGTCTAACTAAGCTCACTAAACTGTTGGTAAAGATAGGTCAATATTTGTGATCCTATGATTCTAGATATATAAGTTGCAATACGGAGAGCTATCCCGGACTCTTAGCCTACGTCCAAATAACACCGAAGTTGCAGCGCATTAAATATGTAGGACTAGACCCAGTTGAATGATAGATCGCATACTTAAGCAAGTAAACAAGTATAAATTGATAAACATAATCAATAATCAACGATAAATTAAGCAATCGATATAAACAAACCAAACATTAAACCTTCTTTAATCATGGCTGATACCTAAAGGTATCCAGCCGCATAGTATTGTAAAAAATACACACAGTTTATTATGATTGATTAAAGAAAAGAAAACCTTAACCGAACGGTATTTGGTTGTGCGAAGAATTCAATGTGTTTTTCTATGATTTGAGGTCTCTTTTCTGACCTTCTATGCTTCCTTTATTCGTATATTAGTCGAATTGGTGGCTTTTTTTGGGCTTCACTTGCAATCCTAAAACTGAGTTTAGGTGTTTGTATGATAGAGTCTTGAAAAGGGTATCGCTTATCGGGCGATGTGGCTATGGTGTATGAGGGGATTTTAAGAGTAAGGACCACGGTTGATATCTTTTAGAATCTTCTAGTTTTTGACCTTTTGATACGGCGTATTAAGTCTTCAGGATACGGCGTATTGGGTCTTCAATCCTTTGTGGTTATCTGTAAAGTGTAGGCACGGATATGTCGTATCTTCTTGATGGATACGGCGTATTGAAGTAAAACCAGTTGGTTTTCTTTGTTGACCAAAGTATTTTATATGGCGTATCGTTGATGTGGATATGATGTATTCTTGAAAGTCAGGCAATGGTCTTTTAATTCGTCAAAGTCTTGGATACGTCGTATAGGTCTAGAATAATACTGCGTATTTGCTGTCAAACCAGTAGACTTTCTCGAACTCTTTGTTTAAGCTCCAAATGCGTTCCTTTAGAAATTTATGACAATGTATCCCCCACTTGAATCCTACTTGTCCTCAAGTATCCTTTAGAAAAATTAATGACAATGTATCCCTAGGGATTTTTCTTTTAATCATTTATTTGATTAATTACTAGTACCACAGCAAAAGCCTCAGATTAGGAAGGTGAAACATACTCAATCACTTAAACTAAATCTATGTGGGTAACATGTATTTAAATTCGCTCAATTGCTCGGTCGTGACGGTTTTCTAATAATAACTTGGGCCTATGATATCATTTCACACTAGAGCTAAAGAGTAACAAGTTTATAAAGGTAAATTGGGTTTATTTATAAGGCTTAAAGGGTTTAATCAATTTTTCTAATCTCCACCGATACTAATATTCCAGAAAAGGTGACAAAGACCATACATACACACCCATAATGATGGGATAGACACATATGACTGCATTTAAACCTTAACTCGAATAAGCTAAAAAGTATGACAAGTAGTGATATAGGGTATGGATCTTCTATTCTTTCACCAAAAAGTAATAAACCAACAAGACGGACAAAATCACACATACATGGCCGTGACGACGGAATAGACACATGTGATTGCTCGCATCCTCATTCGAATAAAACCTAAGGGTTAGAGATTAGGAAAGGGAAATAATTATTGTTAAATAAAAATTTACAAAACAAATAAATTAAGTCCAAACAGATAAGGTACAAGTTGCTAGATACTTTCCCGATCGTTCCCATGATAAAGACATAGAAATATTTGCACAAACATCTTCGTCATAGATAAAAAACAACCTAAGGTGGCATTCCCGTAACGGTTAACTCCCAATCATCCCATACTTTACATACTTTTACAAAGACTAGTGGCGATATCTACCACTTTATACAAAACTTTTCATCGTCGATTTATAACCATCTATCAACGAATAATCGATCCTTCATAATACCAAAGGTTTAAGCTCTAACAAACTGACCATCTTCATAATTTTTCTCCTATTTTTTTTTTGCAATTTTTTAATTTTTTAATTTTTTTCATACTATACTACGAATCTCGGTGTAATTTCACCATCTTCACGATCATAATAGCTCCGAATAATTTCTTCCATAATTCCTTGTTCTTCGGATGTACTAATAATTGTGATGGTTGTAAAAATACAGGAGTTTGACTACTTTTTACATCCCCATTGCGATGCCTAAATTCCCAACCATACTAGAGATAGAAAATGACACAGGACAAAGGAAATTCATACTTTACACTTAAAGCAACTAGCAACTGATAAATAGACTTAATCTAACAGGATAGGCTAAGGTGTACAGGTGTAACGAAACAAATAGTTGGTGTTATCCTAAACGATTGGCTCTACTGGTTTTTCTAGGGGTATCTTACTCTAAAAGTGAGAGTAAACAAAGGGTTTATACGAGGGTTAACTAACCAGTGTAGTTAGTTAATAACATAACATATAAAGGCTTTTTGGGTGTAATCCTAGAAATTTACCAATTTAAACAAGTTACTCCATCTATATCCATAGTACTCATTATTGTGGTCTCGAATAGATATTGATGACATCAAATAACGTCTATTTTATAACATATTTATCCAATGTATTTAACCCATTTTGTATAATTATTGCAAAGAATTGTTACTTAATCATTTATATTTGAGAATTGTAGTAATTACTGAGTACTTGGTGAATATTAGCAAAAGGCGCGCATTCTGGAGCTTAAACGAAGATATTTTTAAGATTACTATTCTAACAACCAATACGCCGTATCCATTAAGAAAGATACGGCGTATCCGTGCCTGCCCTCACCAAAGACCACGAAGGAAACAAGCTTAATACGCCGTATCTAGAGAAGCCCAATACGCCGTATTGAAGATATAGTATGTGAAGATTTTGAAAGATATCAAACGTAGTCCATACTCTAAGAAACCCCAATACGCCGTATCCAATCCCTTGGATACACCGTATCGAACCGACTTCCAGACAATATAAATAGAAAACTCAAAAATGAGTTTTAAGTGTGCTAAATTATATTCTCAATACCTAAACCCCAAAAGTTGATTTTTAGAAGAGAAAAAGAGCAGAAGAGGTCTTGCAACACTTTCCAATCCATAGAAGACAACATGTAATTTCTTATACTTTTGTAATCGTTCAGTTTTTGATATCATTCATTAACTCGATTAGTTTACCTTGGCTAAAACAATTACTCTTGTATTCATTATGACGTTTGAAGGCTAATACCTTTGGGTATTAGCCATTATTGTGAAGATCTTAATGTTTGTTTTTGTTTATATCTCGATTGCTTAATTTATCGTTGAATGCTTGTTTATGTTTATCAATATACTTGTTTACATACTTTTGTATGCGACCTATCATTCAACTAGATCTAGTAATACAGAACAAGTAATCTAGATGCCGGGATAGCTCTCTATATAGTAATTTATACATCTAGAATCATAGGATCATAAGTGTAGGTCCAAAGTCTTGGATCTGTTTAGCCTTTTGTAGGACAATAGCTAACTTGAATAAATCCAAATCAATTATTTCAATTTATTAAATAACATGTTGACTGTAGAGTGAATCTAGGATAATTCAACATAATAATGTTTAATTCAATTTAGATAGTTGGATCTTGTGGACTACTAGAGAATAAAATTGCCATTAAAGTTGTAAGTGGGTATTGTCTTATGAGCTAAGGTTTAACAAGATAACCATTGCATTTTAATCCCTATGATATATCAATAATCAGTAAATAAGGAGGCTTTAAGGGATGTTTTAATTGTGACATGATTTAATGTGGTCTAGGTATTAGGACTGAAGTCCCTACTAAGTCTAAGAATGATATGCCTCTACGAGATAAGTCAATTCATCTGCATGAATAAACAACCAACTTCTAATCGGATTAATGATGGCTTATACAGTTTTCTATTCTAATACAGTTTTCTATCATAAGGCTCGACCGCTCTTTTATCTTCTGTTAATTTGCTTGCGTGGGTTAAAGTGTCTTGAATTGATTGTAGTCACCACCAAACCCGTGCCAGTCTCTCAGGCTGAAACCCCCCTTTTACCTGTTAGAATTAGGATTAGAACTAACATAGGATTAGCATAGGTTTGACTTAGATTAGAATTAACTTAGATTAGATAACCAAAATATAAATAAATTAAGAGATTTAACCTCGCTTCAAGTGTTCGACACCCTACTTACCATGAATCTACCACCGACCGGGTACACTGCCCGTTAAAGTGTTGTTTTTGGTTAAGTCGGCAAAATATAAATTTAAAACTTGAATCATAAAAATATACACCACACAACGACACATCAAGTTTTTGGCGCTGCTGCCGGGGAGTGAAATTTAATCTTGATTTTTATTTTATATTTTGGTTTTTAACATTAGATCTAACCCTTAGGATTAGTGTAGTTTAGAGTAGTTTATATTCCTGCTTGTTTGCTTACTCTGTTTGTGTAATACGGCGTATTCAGTTCACTGAATACGACGTATTGATTATTTAATAGTTTTTTCTAGTAAGATTGTTATAGGATGGACGATCTAAACATTACTATGGAGGAATACATCAGGCTCGAGGAAGAAAAAGCTAGAAAACGTGGTAAAGTGTTTATCTAGGAAACTGCTAAGTATGGTAAAATCTGGTATGATGAAGACATTTACGACCTCAGATCCGTTGAAACCGAATTCCCAGCTATTGCCTTTAATAACGAGGTGTCATCTGAAAAAACACTTTCTTGTGAACCCACGGTAAGTTCTCTTAATAATGAAATTGACTTTAGAATTTCGTTTGACGATTCCGACGATGAAGATTACACGGTACTTTTTGACAAAAACTCGTTTTCTTATAAAATTATTTCTACCAATGATTTGAAAACGGATTCAGAAAACGATAATGAAAAAGTCAATTTGCCTTCACTTCTATCACCTGAGCCTACGATCAGTTGTTTTGATGATTTAGACTTCTTTAAAGATTTTGAGAATGAATTTCCAGCCATTATTTACAATCATGCTCGGACGTCTAAATCAGATTTATTAACTAAATCGATTTTAAGCCCTCAACATATCGATAATTTAATTTAAATGATAAAACATCATTGTCTGAATATGATGAAGAGGAACAAAATATTTTGTATTTTAATGATCTATTCCCCTTCAACATTATTCATCCCGATAATTTAAAGTCGGAAAAAGACAATGATGAAAATGAGATCGATATAATACAGTCTTCGGGGGATAATGAAATTACATGTGGGTCAAATATGCTTTTGGAAACAAGTCATGATACATCTAATAAATTTTTCAAAACTGAAACTTTTATCAAGGGATTAAATTTTAAAATCATGACTTGGAATTATCTTAACAAAGGGATGCCATTCATTTTCCTAATCTAGAATTTGTATGTGCCATTTGGCATCCCGTTCGACCCCAAATTGTTTTATAAGGATGAGATTAAATTAGGGCAAGTCTAACTTAAATACTTTTCTGTAAACAAAAGTGCTTGCCGGGAGACAACCCGGATTGTTATTTAATTTTGTCGAGTCTGTCTTCCCAAACATCAATACGGCATATCCGCTCCATACTATACGGCGTATTGATTGTCTGGACGTTATCCGTCTTTACTTTTTATGCACTTTAAAAACATTATTGTCAGTTCTGGCAATACGACGTATTCATGCACTTGATACGGGGTATTCACCAAAACTGAACCGTATTTAGTTTGTTTTGTTTAGTTTAAATTAACCATAGGTACCAAGATAGGAATACACATTTTTTCCCTATGTTTTATACAGGACCTCGTGAAAGAAAATCGACGAATATTGGTTGAAGTATTTACAAGTCTGGAGGTGTTGGAGTCTTGATACTTCAAGACGGCTGTTCAACACACAATCTTGCTCAATAAACTCAACATAGAGAATCTACCGAGCAAATATCAGGGGAGTTTCTCATTCTAATTCTTTTCAATTCTTGTTGACCCGCACGAACTCACCCCTCAAATATGTAAACAAATACAAACATGTATAAATACACAACAAGGGACGAAATCACGCGAGACCAATGAAACCGGAAGCAGTATAGAGTGTTCCCGGGTCGTTTTATCCCAACGAGGCTAAAATGGAAAATCGAAAGACGATTGATGATTGATGTTTGAATATGACAAGGATGCGAATATGATTTGGGGACTAAACCTAATAAGCAAATGCACATAAAAATAAGCAAAGAAAATAAGCTGGAACAAGCATTAAAAGCTAGAAATGGCAAGAACACTTAAAACTTTTTAAACTAAGACACAAATAAGCTCAAGTTAACTTAAGACAAAACAAATAAGCTAAGCTAACTCTAAATAAGCAAATTCAGCATGCAATTAAACTAAATTAAACAAGAGAAACACAACAGTACTAACAACAGTACTAACAATATTAACTACCAGTACTAACTTAGAGTTAGTACTGCTAGCTTTAAGTTAGTACTGTTAGGCTAAGGTTAGTACTGCTAGCCTTATCAAAATACAATTAAACAAGAAGAAAAAGCAAATAAGCTAAAACAAAGGTAACTACCAAAATATGCACTGTGCATAAGAATAAGCAACAAGATTAGAATTTAATGAAAATAAGCTAGAAAACTAAAATGATAAGACTCTTAAATTAATTTTGAAAAGGCAAAATAAGTTCTACTGAAGCGTAAACTAAATTTGGTTAGTTCTATTCTGAAAAGCTAATACCAAATCTTAAATAATTAGAAACAATAAGCTAATAAGCAGAAATTGGACTAATCAGTACTAAACAGTACTAACTTGGAGTTAGTACTGCTAGCTTTAAGTTAGTACTGTTCCAAAAGTGAGCTAGCAGTACTAACTCTAAGTTAGTACTGCTAGTTGAAAATACCCCTGAAAGTTTTCAAAAATCATTTTTCTTTTTATATTAATGAAAAAACAGATTATCAAATAACAAATTAAAATACTTATAAGCAAATTTCAATCAAGAATAAGCACTTAAATAAGCTGAAATGGCCTAGCAGTGTTAACTCAATACTAACAGTTTTATCAAATGAACTAACAGTACTAAGCAAGAAAGTTACACAAATCACTTTTACACTAACAATTAAGTAAGATATGCACTATAGAGTTCTGTAGTTAAATTAGGAAGACAAAGAAGAAAAAGAGTGATCTTACAATACCCTTGGCCTTCCAAAAAAAAACAGAGTCAAACAATGGTATCTACAAGCTCTAGCTTGCATAAAACAAGCTAGTACGTGTTCCATAAGCCCATCATGAACTTCGGCTTATCATCCTATATAAGTAAGCTGTGGTATATTTGAGAGTGATTTTTATGATTTTCTCTTAACTACTTAACTTTTTTTGAACTTACTTAATTAAAGCAACTTATAAACAAACTGTATTGAGAGCTTTTTGAACACAACACAATTAAGAAACTTAATTCTTGGAATTGTAAATTGATTTAAAACCTCAAACTTGCATTAAAACTTGAAAGTGTTACAAAGCTGAAAGTAGAAGTTGTAAATGACTTAAAACAAACTGAAAATAAGCTGAATTATTTTTAAGATTAAAAACTAAAAACTAACTTGTTACTAACATGCCTCAAAGGCTTACAAAAGGCTCTTTTATAGCCGAAGTCTTCCTCTCTTGGACTTGCAGCTTGTGTTTCTTTTGTGAGAGCTTCCACCAAGTGTGCTTGTTGTGTGAGGGGATTTTAAAGCAAATCCCAGCCTTCAATTTCTTTTGTGCTTCTTTTGAGGCAATCACAGCCATCGAATCGCTTGGAAAGGGTGAGGGATTGCCAACATGGCATTTATACAACTGGGGGGAGGTAGTAGGGTGGATAAAATGATTTTAGCTAGGGTGTTGAGTGGTTTTGCAGGGTAGAAGGTATGGGACGACATCCAAGTTGTACCTGGGTTTTTGTTGGGGCGGGAAAGAAGGCTTTTGGGGAAGTAGGCAGTTTTATCTCCTCAGGTTATATAACTTGAATGCAATCTTTGCCCGGTTTGCAATTTTTGACCCTTGTCTTTTTATCTTTTGTAATACAACTTGAGGCTTGGCAGTTTTAGTCCCTCAAGTTGTATTTTCTTCATGTGGATGACTTTAGACTTTGACTTGACTTGGACTTTTCCATCCTGTGCTTGGATATGCTTGTTTTCGGCTTTCTTTTTGAATATCCGTTTCCTGCACAATACAAATGCAAACATACAAATACAATGTATTTTTGGTATGTTTTTAATCTTTTAAGTCTGTTTTTAATGGAAAATGGTATGTGTAATTAAGCACATACCAAAATCCCCCATACTAAGGTATTTCCGTGTCCTCACGCAATGTTATGAAGTAAACACTCAAGAAAACTAAGAATCTTGAACCCCCTCGACTAATTACCTCGAAAAGTAGCTAAGTGTTCGTCAAGGGAACTAAAGAATCCAATCGCTTCGAACAAGTCCCGTTTATACCAAAAAAAACAAATTTATATTGTCACATAACTATCCTAATATTATGGTTTCTTTTTCTTTTCTTAACTACCTGTTTGACTTCCTTTATTTTATCAACATTGGGATCATAGAATGAGAAGCGCCCATAGAATAATCTACGGATGTCCTGACGGATAAATTCATCGTCCCCGATTTTTCACTAGTTCCAAACCAAGCAATTAAACAAGATCATTTGTCAATATAAGTCTAAATGTTAAGCACTCATACTTATGACTTGTGAACTTTTAACTCCCAACATGGATATATGATTTAAATGTGTGTACTCATTTCAACTCAACCATAGATCAACTTATTTCCATAGTCGTAATTCAAGATGAATCATGACTCAAAGCAACAACTTATTAGGACCTTGTAACTTGATTTTAAAGAACGAAATTTTAACTGTAGAACTTTTTGCAACATCTTCATCATCATAATCATAAGTTCTTAAAGCTAGGAATGCGTTGCTTAGTTTGAACACCTACCTAGGCCTCGCTCCCTAGTAGGATATCACAACCAACGACCGGTGTTCTTAGTTTGAAAACCCACCCCGTTGCTAGCGTAGTGGGAAATCACATCAACACCTTCTTCCTAATATGGCTAAGGATAGGTGTCTTAGTTTGAACCCTCACCTAGACCTCGCTTCCTGGTGAGATATCACAACACACCAAATCCCTAGAAGTAAAGATGTCTTAGTTTGAACCCCCACCTCGTGGTTAGCGGAGTGGGATATCACGACACATCTTTTACTTGCTCCATATACTCAAATGTATGCTTCATTGGCATAATTTCAATATTCATGCATTTTTGCATTCATATTTCATTCATGCTTCTTTGGCATTTTAACTTTCAAATTACTAAGAACAGAAAAACCTCGCTTTAAAGAATCAAGTTACAAATTTGAAGCTTTTTCTAAAAACATCGATTGACTTAGTTGAATTGAAATGAGCACGTATGATTAGGTGGATTAAAAGCTAATGGGAGAAAAAAACACAAGTTACTCATATAAGTTTTTAGAAGAATCTTGCTCAGCACATAAACTTATATTTAACTCTATCACTTCTTGTTCTTCACCTTATTAAAATTCAAAGCAATAGAATTCGTGAAAGCTTAGCCTACAATTGAGGAACTAGCTAGGGCTCAACACGCCCGATCGAGTCAAAAATTATTCTCATTCTACCCATTAGGAAAGTCGAAACTATGACAAAACACTTATTTTATTTTTGAAAATTTTTAAATTTTTTCATTTTTTTGTATTTTTGCAAAAATTGGTGGTAAAAGCGGGATTACATGATAACAACGGCTGCAGGAAAAAATCAAATCGAAGATCCCCCCCATACTAGAACTAAACATCGTCCTCGATGTTTTGAAAAAGGTACCTACGTAAATCTAAGGCCGTTTATGAAGTGTGCCAAAAGATAAAACGTTAGTCGATTAGATTTGGATATCGGATTCCCAAAATGAAGCTGAGGATGTGAAGCTCGAGTGAAGGGCAAAACCGAGAGTCTTCACAATCCGGGAAATCCTGGACAATTAACAACACAAACACGAAACACGGGTAATGGAAGAGGCGAGCCTCCACACAACAAGAAAACACTTATTCATTTCTACACAATACTACGATAAGCATGGGGTGCCTCCCACGAAGCGCTTGTTTAAGGTCGCTATGCTTGACCCGTCACCTGAATTTATTGGACATTTGGGAATGTTTGGAGATCCGAGACTACCAATTGTGGTACGTCCCCTCCAAAGTAGTGCTTTAAACGATGACCATTCACTTTGAAGTTTGGCCCGGACTTTTGGGATAACTCGACGGTGCCGTACGGGAAAACTTGTGTGATAGTGAATGGTCCTGACCAGCGGGTTTTAAGCTTTCC
>BQNB010130692.1:1606-18899 GCA_026074375.1 Tanacetum coccineum
CTCATCATAATCATCAACATCCAATAACTCACCCCATTTAGCAGCAATACGTTTGAAAGTAGGACCCGGCCAGAATTTTAAAAAAATACTTAATAATCAAAATGGCGTAATTTTAAGTGATTTTGAATTATTTCGCATGTAAACTTAGATGTGAGACAACCTCGTTTTCTTAGTTTGGGTATCTTCAAGTCTCTTTCCATGAAGGTAATAAGTCTTTGATTTAACAAAAAATGATTTAAATGTCAATAAATTAGCCAAGGTAGAGAAACTTGCAAACCAAAACCAATGTCATGTTGCTTTCAAAAAGAAATGTCATAAATATTTTTAAAGTTGTTAATTGCCTAAAAATACATGTGGATGATTTATAGTAGATTTTTATTGGTGATAGCGGTGTGTACAAATGGGAAAATGATGTGTGATGTCAACGTTATTATACAAATTTGTATTGTTCTAAGGATAATGGTCATTGTATGTATTTAAGAAAGTAGGTATCAAGTGAAAATAATCAAATACATCTTCCTTTTAGGCTTACTAAGTACTAACATCACCTAGAGAGTTTGGTAACTATGCCGGGTAAGCCTCGTGTCATCTCACAACGCCATCCTGTGACACGAGAAATGCACCATGGTTGGCACCATACCCACTAGCTAAGTCATAGGCATTTTTTTTTTGATTTTCTGTTATGTATGTTTTATTGGGTTATGTGTTGATCGTTGGGTGTCATATAACGGGAGTGATGGATGAATGGTCAACATGATCTATCAAGTTACTTTCAAATTGAAAAGATATTAATGGATGACTGTATACCGTTGGATCAAGCTTTAATATCAACGATTTCAGATTACTAGTATACCCTAAAGCGCCTAGGTTGTAATTAAGTAGCCCAGCAACTCTTCCTGTGATATTGAATTGGTTTGAATTTCTTTTATTGATTTTGACTTTGAAATGGTTTCTTTCGGAATGTTTGCCTACTTTTTGTATGAAAGTGATTATTTGTATCTAACATTTTTCACATAATATCATACAGTAACATTTTAGCATACAATTAACAACTATTAACCAATCAAAAGTTTTAAAAAAGATAAATATCTTCTTTTTCTATTGACATGTGCTTTTTTGAAACTATGTAACATCCATAGTTGTTACTTTGAGCAGTCGGTGTGTGCACTATACGGCGCGTTATAGTCTTATAATGCGATCTTATGGGTAAGGCCGTCTCATGAATTTCGGTGGCCCTATGCCATTACAATACGGAGGCCTCACTGAATACCAAAAATAAATGTATAAACGAATTATACTCTTTCTTTTATACAAATTAGTACATTGTACTCGGATAATGACAAAATAATGCACGCATATATAACAGAAATTTTAACTTTTTGTGGCCCGTCTTTGGTGGTGGCCACGTGCCACCGCACCTGTCGCACTCCTCAATATCCGGCCATGCTTATGGGTTGACACGGTACCCCCTCACGTTATAAGAGTCAGCACCAAATTCATCAGCAGAGTTGTCGGTTGTTTCTTATTTTTACTTTTTTTCATATGAATTTAAGTTAAGCGTGGTTCATTCCTATTATGTTACGTTTTATCATATACTCCTATACTATATGCCTACTTTTTATGATTAAAAAACACCATCTCATGCAGTATTGGCTTGTACCATACACTAGTGATACACCATGCATTTTGCATATACACTCAATCTACTCTATACTTTAGTCCCGTGCGTACACGACATGGACCCGCAACTAATTTTAAGAGCAGTAGGCATCGTCGGTGTTATCTGACGATGTTATAACAAATTGTCATGTTATTTTACCTTTTTTTTAAATAACTAAAGAAGGACCACACAGGCTCGTGTTTTTGGTCGTTTCCGCGCACTAATTTTATTATTTTTTAAAAAAAATTGTGAATAAAATGTAACGGCTAGAAATTTATGGGAGGTCAAAGTAGCCGTTTTTTGTTCTTTGGTACCTATTTTTTTCAAAAAATTACCCTATTAAAATCCTATAAAAACCCCCTCAAACCTCTATTTTTTTCACACACTTCTTTATATACAACACAAAAAACACTATGAATCCCAACAATGATATGTCCGATTTTTACGACTATTACACTCAACTCGATATGGATCGTTGAATGACGCAGATATCATGAATAATTGAACATATGATAAGTTTGAGGGTGATGAAGGCGAAAGTTCGGTTTTGTAATTCGGAAGACTAAGAGTTTTGTCAAGCATTATACTATAGGCAATGGCTCAAAAAACAAGGTCGGTGGGAATTATAACACAACTCGTACGAGCAAATCAATAAAACACGATTAAAAGAATCATGTATTGTTGCATTAATATTACATAACATGGAATATTGACGATCAAGACTTCAATATTAGGTGATATACATATGTACGTTTCTCAGAAGTGATATTCAACGTACTTGGGTCGAACGATGCGAGAGACTACGAAGAAAAAACAAAGAACTTCGGGATAGGAGAGTTCACGACAACCTTCGACACGATATTGTGGAGCATTTGTGGAACCTTAATCATTAGTTGTATTTTTTTTATTGTTGAATTTTTAATGTATTGTTTTTTTAATGAATTTTTAATGTATTCTTACTCTCCTCAAATCGGTTCTAGGTTCGACTCCTATCTATTACATGTCTTTGTTTAAAGTTCCCTCTCAGGTGCTTAAAAGGATGGAATCTATCCGTAGTCGCTTCTTCAACGGGGTAGATATTATGGAAAAGAAGTTATCTTTCGTCAGTTGGAATAAAGTTTTGGCCTCCAAAAATAAAGGAGGTTTAGGAGTTTCGAGTTTCTTTGCTATGAACCGCGCTCTCATGTTTAAATGGGTTTGGAGATTTAAAACTGACTCTACTTCTTTGTGGGCTAAATTTATTTTAGCCATGCATGGAAAGGATGGTAATCTCAGTACAACAGCTAAGTCTTCTTTTCCATCCATTTGGTTAGACATTATACGCGAATTACACAATCTTAAGAATAAAGGTATTGACTTACTTGGGCTTATTAAGAAAAAGATTGGTAATGGTGTTGACACCTTGTTTTGGGAAGATACATGGAAGGGTGATATCGCTTTCAAATTCCTGTACCCTCGCATCTATAAGCTAGAAACTTGTAAGCAAATCAATGTTGCTTCCAAGCTCGTGCACGACAACGTGAGACTTTCTTTACGTCGTATGCCTAGAGGTGGTGTTGAGCTCGAACAATTTACCGATATGATTAATTCTTTAGCTGATCTTCAGCTCCCAAACATGCAAGATAGATGGTTTTGGTCCTTGTCAGGTTCAGGAGATTTTTCAGTTGCTTCGGTTAGGAAAATTATTGATGATCACTTGCTCCCCGAGGTTTCTTCCAAATTCAGCTGGAGAAAGATGGTTCCTATCAAAGTTAACATCCTTGCTTGGAAAGTTAAACTTGACGTTTTACCCACTCGGTTTAACCTTTCTAAAAGAGGTCTGGATATTAATTCCATCTTATGCCCTATCTGTGAGAATCATGCCGAGTCATCTTCTCATCTCTTTTTTGCTTGTTCTATGGCGCGGGACATCTTTCGCAATATAGCTTCTTGGTGGGATGTAAAGTCTCCTCATGTTTCTTCGTTTGAGGAGTGGGAGATGTGGACTTCCAGTCTTTCTCTTTCTTCGAAGCGTAAACAGATTCTTGAAGGTATTATTTACATTGGTTGGTGGTCTATTTGGAATTTCAGGAATCAAGTGGTGTTTGGCTCTACCATATCTTCAAAAGCTTCTCTTTTCGACGACATTGTGGCTCGATCCTTCCAATGGTGCAAGCATAGGGGCAAATTCAAATTTAGTTTGATAGATTGGTTAAAAAATCCTTATCTTGTAAACATATAACTCTTTTTTGTTGGTTCTAGCTTCTTGCTAGTTTTTTAATAAATTCAGCCGTTCAAAACAAAATTAGCTTATCTTGTTAAAAATTGAAGATATCCATGCATCTGGAAAATGAGTTTGTGATTCATGTTTTACGGAGTATGTTAGTTAAAAATAAACACATTTTGTATTTCAGAAAGCAAACGCTTTACATCAAAAGTTGAACAATAATCACGATTTCGCAAGTATAATTATTTGTCGTTATATGCACCGTCGTTTTACGCGAGTATTTACTAGTACAATCAAATGCTTACAATTCTCTTCATCGTTTCTTTCCTAAAACTTAAAATTGATATTTCTATACAATCTGTTTTGGACATTAAAAATGACAAAATACATAATTATAATTATTCGTCTTTGGGGGTATGCGGGGTGTGCGACCGCACAGGGCCTCAAAAATTTCAGGGGCCTCAAAATTTATCCTCTTAACAATATGTTAAATGTTTAGCTGACTAATTTGCATTATATCGTATAAACAATGGCATTCTATGTATAATATTTCTTCTCGAAAAGCCTCATTATATAATTTCGCCCACATCCCTAAAAAATTTCAAAAATTTAAAGACGGGATATAACAAGAAATGAGAGTCGGTGCTTCGTATGTAGCTTGATAAGAAGAGAATTATAAAGGAACAAAGCAACCCAAAATATAGTGCAATAAATAATCATTTAAATGCATGAAATGACAAATGAATACCATGCATGTGCTGTCACAATTTGCATATCTGGCTCAACTCTTATTTGCCCATTTCATTATTATTATAGTTGTCATTTTCATTTCTGTTTATTAGACAAGCTCATTCATTCATGAAGTCTTGTCAATTTAAGCTAAGATCAAGCAACTCGTTTTCATGCATTCTTAAAGTGCTAATTAATCCTTTATTGGCCGCGGAGATTCACATGCGCCGATTCCAGGCTATCCAAAAAAATAGTCGCTCTGAGATTAGTCGGCTCGCAATGTCGAGTCGAAAACCCAGATATACCAACAACAACAAAAATGTTACGGCACTTTGATGAAAATTTCTTAAAGGCATATCTCGTAATGGTGACCAACTCAGGATCGATGACACTACTGCCACACTTTATAACTACTTTATGACTAATTGGCCGTAATGAGATAACTGAGGATGCTACCAAAAACATACTTCACTTAAACACAAATATACCTCATAAAAATCACTTAGATAAAACACTCACACACAAACATCCTCCAACGGCTCGGTCTTGTTTAAAATCGACTTCTCTTTTTCTTGAGTCCTTGTCGAGGGGCGTAACGGAGTGGGTGCGTTTGTGTGATGGGAGATCGAGCGTGGTATAATCGACAATCAATGGAAGATCAGACTCAACAGATTTCAAAATCGATTTTTGTTACGAATTTTCCTGATCACTTTACGTTTCGTGATTTATGGAGGTTTTGTGAACAATATGGAAAAGTTATTGATGTTTTCATTCCAAATCGTAAATCAAAAGCAGGTAAACGTTTTGCGTTTGTTAGATTTATAAAGGTTGATTATATAGATAGATTGGTGGAGAACCTATCAACTATATGGAATGGGCGATTGCGTTTACACGCAAATGTAGTTAGATTTCAGAGGCCTTCTCTTTATTCTAATGCTCAACCTAATGGTATGCATGCGAGTAATCAAATGAGATCTTATGTGTCGATTCTTAAAAAGGGGAAGACATATCCTATTTCAGAATTAAATTATTCTCCTGCACTTGTCCTCGATGAACCGTGCATCATCGAAAATGATCGAAAACTATCTTTGATGGGCAAGGTTAAAGATATTGGCTCTATACCTAATTTATATTTTTTGTTAGCGAAGGAGGGGTTTTATGATTTGATAATATCGTATTTGGGAGGTATGTGGGTACTTATTGAGTTTTCTTCTGAGGATGCATGTTGGGAATTATATTTGAGTTGATAAGACAAAACATGAATGAAACAAGATGGAAACAAGAAGGACCAAAGTTGTCATTGCAAGATTCTACAAGATGTAGGAGATAATAAAGATTTGGTCAACAAAAAGATAAAGATATCAAGATAAACATTAGATGATTTACTTATTTAATATCTTTTATTAGTTTCCATGTAAACCTTAACCTCCTTATGCTATAAAAGGAGGTCTGGGCATATAGTTTTCAGCGTGCCAAAAAGTGTGTGTGTGTGCACCAAAGGTGTTAAACGTGTGTATGTGGGTTTACACGTCCCACAGAAAGATGTAGATGCTAGCATGTGTGGTGTAGCCCCAAGATCATTAGTTTAATCATGTTGATGTAACCGTCTTACCATTGATCAGGTAAGATTAGGGATGTGGTGAATGTTCGGTTAAAACCTTGTTTGGTAATATTGTTCTTATTATTATTCCGCTGCGTGTTCAATATTATCTGTAAAACTAATCCTAGATGGGCAAAACGATTCTCTACATGTGGTATCAGAGCTAAAACTATTACTAGCTTTTAAATAAGTATTACTATTACTACTTCATTGTTAGGATTTGAGATTGTTCCAAAAGATTGATGGGAAACTGCTGTTAATAGCTTTTAAAAAGGCATGTTTTGTATGTGGAAGTTTTAGCCATCTTATTAGAGATTGTGATTTCCATGAGAAAATGATGGCTAAACAAGCTGAATTAAACAATAGGATGAATAAGGGGTCTGGTCAAAGGGAGATTAGGCCAGTATGGAACAATGTGCAAAGAGTGAATCATCAAAACCAATTTGTTTCAAAAGCAGTACTAACTAGAACTGGCAAGATTCAAGTTAATACTACTAGAACTAGCGGTACTAACACAGTTAATACTGCTAGAACTAGCGGTACTAACACAGTTAATACTGCTAGAACTAGCGGTACTAACACAGTTAATACTGCTAGGCATAATTTTAACAGACAGGCAGTACCAACTAATGCTGCTAGGAAAGTTAATACTGTTAAGCCTATTGTGAATAATGCTAGACCAAAAGCTGGTTTTCATAAAACTCACCAAAAATAATATCATCCACATAAACTTGTACTAACATGATATCATTTTTGTCCTTCTTAATGAAAAGAGTCTTGTCAATAGTTCCTTTTTTGTATCCACTCTTCAACAAGAAAGTAGATAAAGTAGCATACCAAGCTCTGGGAGCTTGGTGTAAACCATAGAGAGCTTTTACTACTTTGTAGACCTTCTTATGATACTTAGGATCTACAAAACCTAGAGGTTGAGACACATATACCTCCTCATCAATTTTTCCATATAGGAAGGCACTTTTCACATCCATCTGATAGACTATGAATCCCATGTAAGAAGCAAAGGCTAAAAAGATCCTAATGGCTTCAATCCTAGCCACAGGAGCAAAAACCTCATCATAATCTATCTTGTTTTGTAATATCAAATAGGGGAAGATTGTTAGGATTTGAGATTTGATGATTACAAAACCAAATATGAAGAAAGATGAAACAACAAGGACTTAATGTGCAATATTAAGTTAGCTTCTTATCAAAGCTAGGTTTTCTTGTAAACCCTAGCCTCTCTAGTATATAAAGAAAGGTAGGGTGAATAGTTTTAGCATCCAGAAAAGCTAGAACTCCTATGAGAGTCGTCTAGCAACACACGTGTGCGTATGTGTTAGTAGTAGTAATAGTTAATTTATTAGATAGTTGGTGTAGCCTCATTTATTCTGATCAAATATAATGAAGGCTTCAATGTTCGGTTAAAACCTTGTTTGGTAATATTGTTCTTATTATTATTCCGCTGCGTGTTCAATATTATCTGTAAAACTAATCCTAGATGGGCAAAACGATTCTCAACAAGTGGTATCAGAGCAGGCTGCTCTTGATATCTAGGATTAACAAGGTTTTGTTCGTGGTTATTTTTTCTGTTAATGACGAATTTTAAAAAACTAGGGTTTGTCACCAAACCCTAATTCATAAAAAGCAGAAAAGATGTACGTTTTGTTCAAAAGCTGTTGTATGTTTCTTGTTTATGGTGTTTGACAACAGGAGATGTTCTTTAAATAATTAGGGTTCCCAACAAACCCTTATTCTCAAAACAGCAGGTTGATGTTATTGGCTTCGTTTGTTGATGGTTTGTTGATTGTGAGTTATGTTAAAGCTGTTGATGTTACTTGTGAGTAAATTAGGTTTCTCACAAACCGCTAAATTCTAGATATGTTTCAAAAAACAAGTTAGTCAGGGCTATGGATCCAATCATGGGCAGCAGCAGGTTTGATGGTATTCATGTTTACACAGTAGTGGTGTTGTTGTGCGTATGATCTGGAAGTCTATAAGATTTTGTTGTGCGTGGGTTGTATGACATGTTTCTGGTTTGTCATTCATTAAAAAGGTACAGCAGATTCATGTATGTGTTTTGGGCCGTGGAACAATGAAAAGAGCAGCAGATTATGGCGATAAGATCAGGTTTGAAGTAGAAGATAAGGAAGTATATGATCATGGGCTGAAGACACAAAGTTCTTGGTAACTTGGTGTGTCCTGATGGCTTGTATTACAGCAGGTATGGGTGTTGAATTATTGTGTTGCTGTATAAAAATCGTCATAAAAGTTTGGGTTGTGATTTTGTATTGAATAAGTAAACTATGGAAGCAGTTAAGAATTGACGCAATTTGGGGAATGAAATCTGTTTTGATATAAAATTCCTAAAGTTTAGGGATTATATTCGGTTTCCTTACAAAACTTCTCGGTTCTGAATATATTTGTGCTGCTGCATTGATGTTGTGTGTGATGGTTCTTTCTGGTAGCAAAGGTCGATACAGCAGGTTTGAAAAGAGTTTGTTTCATGACATGGGCTTCATGACATGGACGAGTTTGAAGCAGGTTAGATGGGTCACGCAAGGAGTTATGGTTTGTGATTAAGTTGTCTATTTAGTACTGCTTCTATACACTTAGTACTGCCAAGGTATATTCTTGGTACTGCTGGTTACTCACTTAGTACTGCTCAAATTAGCAACAGATCTGTAACAGAAAAGGTGTCGCTAAAAGTTATGGGAGGAAGGAGCATGCTGATCAGTGACAGTTTTGTAACAGCTTTGTGACGGAACAGTAACAAAGTTGTAACAGTTTTGAGACAGAAAATGCGTTGCTAAATGACAGTTTGATTAATACCGCTAGCGTTGCTCAGTTTGTACCGTTGGTTCTGTCCGATAAAAGAGTTTGTACTGGTAGCTTTGACCGATATCGGATAGTACATGTTTTTGACGCGTTTAGATCTCGGATAGATAATGATATTATGGCTCGTTTTTTAGGGATTATTAAGAAGAAAATTGGTTATTGCTTATTTGATGTTGTAGTTGGGTTTCACAGGTGCGTGTCTTATCATATCTTAAAGTCGTGTTTATAGCAGGACATTGATTTTAAAGATAACTTGTTCATGCTTAAATGGTGTTGACGAAGACTTGATGAATCTAGCAAAGGTGTACGATCTACCTTATGATGCTTACTACGTACATTTGCTATCACTTTAAGGAGTTACGTTGTTGTGCTCAGTGTCTCATGTTATAGAAGATGAGGATTTTGTCAAGAGATTGCGATCTACTTATATTTTGGTCTTGGTATAAGTTTGACGTCATGTGGATAGTGCAAGACATAAGACACAAGTTTGGGAAATTCTACTTCTTCAACATATGGGTTATACTCATTTTTCTTCATCAATAATTACCACTTGGAGCCTACTGAGTTCGAGATTCAAGAGATGGTTAGCATACTTTCAGGGGAAGCTTATTGTTAACATGTTTAACCATCTACATGCACCACTTGAGGGGAAGTGTTCACAAGTTGCTTATCTACAGAAGACCCCTATTAGATGATTACAAAAAGGGGAAGAAGACTATATGGTTTGCAGCTTATTTTAAAGTGGTGACATGTACAAGAAGATCTTAATTCAAGGGGAAGCTTTGAAGATTGTTTCATACATGAAGATTGTTTTGTAATATCAAATAGGGGAAGATTGTTGGGATTTGAGATTTGATGATTACAAAACCAAATATGAAGAAAAGAATAAAGATGAAACAACAAGGACTTAATGTGCAATATTAAGTTAGCTTCTTATCAAAGTTAGGTTTTCTTGTAAACCCTAGCCTCTCTAGTATATAAAGAGAGGTAGGGTGAATAGTTTTAGCATCCAGAAAAGCTAGAACTCCTATGAGAGTCGTCTAGCGAACACACGTGTGCGTATGTGTTAGTAGTAGTAATAGTTAATTTATTAGATAGTTGGTGTAGCCTCATTTATTCTGATCAATATATTTAAGGCTTCAAATGTTTCGTTAAAACCTTTATGTTTGGTAAATATTGTCTTATTATTATTCCGCTGCGTGTTCAATATTAGCTGTAAAACTAATCCTAGATGGGCAAAACGATTCTCTACAATGCAAAGCAAAAATTTCATAAGCATGTTGGGGTTGGATCGTGGTTTAAGACTTTAATCCAAGCTAATCCAAAGTTTATCAACAATGAAAGAGTTGTTTGGGTGGATATCGAAGGGATCCCGTTGCATGCTAGGACCACAAACACGTTTAAAATTAGCAAGGACATGGTGCAAGCCATTATGTAGGAAGTTAGTTTAACTTGTATCAATTTGAAAAAAAAGGATCCTAAGTCAAGAGTGTGTGTGTGTCCGGTTGGTATAAGGCAAAAAGGGGGACCAAAAATATTTTTCCCACTTTCTAGGATCACTAGTGCTCTTTTGTGAATTAATTTCCAAGACTTTGCATGCACATGCATGTGCATAATTTAAACACGTATCATGTGAATAACGAATCGAGTAACAGTAACACGGAAAATTACGAAATTTTAAATATTGCTTGAAAACATAAAAACGCGGCTATTGCCAAAATACTACAACGTTTGGTGTCCCGGTTCGCTCCCGGAGACAATTCTCATATAATAACGAAACAACTTCCTATTTAAACGGTAAAGCTAAACGAAACTTTTAAAAATTAAAATTACTACACGGAAACGGCTAACTTATTAAATAGAAATTCTCGGGTTGTCACAATATCCCCTGGGTTTACACCTCAAAATGACGGTATGGCTTCTCTGCACAATAACCCATATGAAGGACAAGAAGTTAATGAATCAATATCAAAAGGTAAAAAATAAGGAGTAGCTTCACAAAGGGAGAAAGTAATGCAGAAAGAGAGGAACACACAAGGATGATCTATATTAAACTTAATGGGTGAAATAGTAAGGGTTGGGCAAGCAATGGGATACAAAATGGATGGTTGTATCGAGAATATTGAAGCTATCATTGGTGCTCAAGGAGAGAGTAATGTTTTTAAATGAACATGCTCTCTTTAAACATACAAGGCCTTGGACACAAGTCCAAGAAAAGGTGGGTTAGGGAGTTATGTTCTAAGAATAGTGTTAATTTTGTGTCTTTGCAAGAAACTAAGACAGAGTGTGTTGATTTGTTTACTTTAAAGGAGTTGTGGGGTAATTTTACTATTAATTATGCTATAAGTCCGTCGGTTGGGAATTTTGGTGGAATTATTTGCATATGAGAACCTTCGATTTTTGTAAAAGAAAATGTCACTGTCTCCGATTCATTCTTGTTAATTACGGGTTGTTGGGTATCTAGTGGTACTAAGATTCTTATTATATCCGTTTATGCGCCTCAAGATATAGTAGGAAAAAGGATGCTTTGGGACTACTTATGTCATGTGAAAGGCAACTGGAATAGAGAGTGTATTATAATGGGCGATTTTAACGAAGTCCGTACCGAAGAAGAGAGATTTGGTTCCAAATTTAACACTCAAGATGCTTTTATTTTTAACAATTTTATTTTGTCGGCAGGTTTGGTGGATCTTCCTTTAGGAGGATACTCATTTACATGGGCTCATAAAACGGCTACGAAAATGAGTAAGTTAGATAGATTCTTAATTTCGGACGGGCTCTTGACGTTATTTTCACGTCTTTCAGCTTTATGTTTGGATAGGGACCTTTCTGATCATCGCCCCATCTTATTGAAAGAAATATATTCAGATTATGGTGCAATTCATTTCCGTTTATTTCATTCATGGTTTCAAATGGATGGTTTTGATAAGATGGTGGAGGAAACTTGGAAGAGTATGAATATTGATGACAATAATGGCCTTGTCCATTTGAAGAAAAAGTTGCAATGCCTAAAACATACCATTCGTACTTGGATAAAAGATGAAAAAACTAGAAGAAATATGGCAAAAGTTCAAACCCAAAACAAGTTATCAGAAATTGACAGATTACTTGATCAAGGAGGTGTAAATACCGAGTCTCTTAATCAACGGATGTACCTGATGAAATCTTTAAATGATCTCAATGATATCGAAGCAATGGAAGCTGCCTAAAAAGCTAAGGTGAGATGGTCTATTGAAGGTGACGAAAATACTAAGTATTTCCATGGTATTCTTAATAAGAAAAGATCTAAACTTTCTATTAGAGGTGTGCTTGTGGACGGCGAGTGGGTTAATGATCCTAGTAATGTAAAACACGCTTTCTATTTGCATTTTGCTAATCGGTTTGACAAAAACCATCATTTTCGTCTTAAGCTTTCTTCTTAGTTTCCAAAAGTGCTATCCAGGGAACAAGTGGAAGAATTGGAAAGGGAGGTTTCTTATGAAGAGGTAAAAAAGGCGGTATGGGATTGTAGGGAGAATAAATCTCCAAGTCCTGACGGATATACGTTCGAATTCTTTCGTCGTTTTTGGAAATTGCTTGACCGAGACATTTTCGAAGCGGTCAAATGTTTTATTTCTACAGGTTATTTTCCGAGGGGATGTAACTCGTCATTCATTTCCCTAATTCTAAAAGTTCACGACCCTAAACTTGTTAAAGATTTTCGGCAATTACGTTGATAGGAAGTGTGTATAAAATAATCTCCAAGTTATTGGCTAATAGGTTGAGTTACGTGATTTCAGATCTTATTAGTGATGTTCAATCAGCCTTCATTGCTAATCGTTAAATTCTTGATGGGTCGTTCATCTTAAATGAGCTCATATCATGGTGTAAATTCAAGAAGTTCAAGGCTATGGTTTTTAAGGTGGACTTCAAGAAGGCGTATGATTCAGTTAGGTGAGATTACTTGGATGATATTCTATATAATTTTTGCTTTGGAGATCGATGGCGCATGTGGATTAAAGGTTGCCTTAAGTCTTCTATGGGTTCTGTTCTCATCAATGGAAGTCTATCTTCTGAATTTCAATTCTTCAAATGGCTAAAACAAGGAGACCCTTTATCCCCTTTCCTTTTCATAATGGTTATGGAGAGTTTACATATCTCTTTTAGTCGTATTATGCAGGCTGGTCTTTTTTCAGGAATTTCTATTAACGACTCGTTGCAGCTATCTCGCTTATTCTATGTCGACGATGCAGTTTTTGTAGAGGAGTGGAATGATTCTAATCTTGCTACAATTGTTCATGTCCTTAAATGTTTTTTTCTCGCTTCGAGTCTCAAGATTAATGTGCACAAAAGTAAGTTAATGAGTACAGGAGTTGGTTTGGAGGAAGTGTCTAGAGCAGCGAACATTGTTGGGTGCTCTACTTTATCTTCGCATTTCTCATACTTGGGAGTTAAGGTAGGAGATTGTATGTCAAGACTTCAAACATAGAATGATGTTACTAGTAAGATTATGTCTCGTTTATCCAGGTGGAAACTCAAAACTCTCTCGATTGGAGGTAGATTGACCCTTCTTAAATCGGTTCTTGGCTCTACTCCTTTATATCAGATGTCTCTTTTTAAAGTTCCTAAAGGTGTGTTAAAAAATCTGGAATCTCTTCTATGCAAATTCTTTCATGGGGCAGAAGGCTCGGATAGGAAGATGAGTTGATTTTCTTAGGATAAAGTGCTAGTTTCCAAGCAGAAAGGGGGCCTTGAGGTTTCTAGTCTTTTCGCACTAAACCGGGCTCTTTTGTTCAAATGGGTTTGGCTGTTCATTTCTAAAGACTCTTCTTTGTGGTCGAGATGTATTCAAGCTTTTCATGGTACCTGGGGGTCTTTGGATTTTCCAACAAAAAGGTCTCTTAAATCTCTATGGCTTGATATTATTAAGGAAGTAGAAGTGCTTAAAAATCATGGTATAGATCTTATGGCTTACTGTTCTAAGAGGGTGGGTAATGGTGAAGACACTTCTTTTTGGGAAGATGTTTGGATGGGAGATTCAACTTTGAAAATTAATTTTCCAAGGTTGTATGTTCTGGAAACATGTAAGAACATTTATGTTGCAGATAAATTAAGGCTAGATTCTATTGATTCTTCGTTTCGTCGTATGCCAAGGGGAGGTATAGAATCTGCCCAATACGAAGAATTGGGAAATGATGTAGCTCATGTTCAGTTGGTTCAAATGTAAGATAGATGGGTTTGGACTTTATCAGGTAATGGTGAATTTTCTGTTAAGTCGGTCCGTAATCTTATAGATGATTCTTTGTTAAGTTCAAACCTGCCCCCTACGAGATGGGTGAAGGAGATACCTATAAAAATAAATGTTTTTGCTTGGAATGTTCAAAAAGATAAGTTACCTACGCGTTTTAACTTATCTCGGGTAGGCATTGATATTCAATCTATTGTATGTCCTATTTGTGAAGTAGGTGTGGAGACTGTGGATCATCTTCTTTTTTCTTGCCCTATGGCTCGTGAAGTGTTAGTGAAACTCAAACGTTGGTGGAATATTTCTTCTCCAGATTTTAATTCTTACGACGAATTGTTTGTTTGGTTTTCGGGTTTGCATTTGCGGAAGGAAAGGAAAAAATGTGTTAGAGGGTATTTTTTATGTGATGTGGTGGAAGATTTGGAAATTTCGAAATCAAATGATTTTTGGTTCTAGAACTCCAAGAAGGGCGGATATTTTTGACGACATTGTGGCAGATTCTTTTTTTTGGTGCTCTAACAGATGTAATTTCAAGTTGAATTGGATATCGTGGTTGAAAGACTCGAATCTTGCTTTCTTGTAATCTTTTTTCTAGCTTCTTGCTAGAGTTCTAATAAATTTGCCGTTAAAAAAACGACGTAATGGAATAACTGATGTAATGTAATGATTCATTACGGTAATCAATCACATTTGGTTGGTATGGTAGGACGGAATGAAATCGATAAGAAAAAAACTAAAATGCTCATTGATGATAGAAAGTTTATTTAATGTGGTCAGTTAATAATGGATTTTTATGTAATATTGCTTCCATTACGAGATGTAATGAAAAAAAATGAGAGGATCCCTAAGGAATGAAAATAGTACAATAATTTTTTTCATAGTGTTTAGTACGTCGCAATGAGAGTTGGAATGGAAAACACCATTACGGCAGAATGAAAAAATCATGTTTATTTACAATAATGGAATGTAATGACTTATTGAATGCAATCACTCATTACATCAAAAACCATCATTTTCATTCATTAGGGACCCTTTATTTTTTTTCATTACGTCTTGGAATGGAAAGATAATTACATAAAATCCCTTTATTAAACATATTTAACAAAGTTTATTTTAGTCTTTTTATTATCGATTACATTCCATTTTATTTTTGCAACCAAACATAATTACAATCGTAATGCGTCATTCCATTACTTCATTTATTCCATTACGATGTTCATTCCGTTCCGTCACTACTTTATTGCGTCATACCAAACAGATCATTTGTGTAACGAGTCATTACTTGTAATAAATCATTACATTGTACAATTGTAATTAAAAAAATAAGAATTTTTCATTCCAACCAAACACTACGTAAGAGAATTTGTTTCTAATACTTGCGTAGTTAGTTTGTCGTGAAAATTAAGCTTATTTTAATTAAACTCACTCGATTAAATAAAATCATGCATCTTTGTTCATGTCTTTTTGGTCTTTTCCTATGTTGCTATGTTTCTTTGCTTCGTGGCTCTTTGTGTTCCTTTTGCTCTCTTGCTTTTGTATGCCTTCTTGTTATCTTTCATACCTGTCCTACGTGGTTGCCTGCTCATTTTTTTTGCTTCCTCTGGTGTCGTGGGTTTTTTTGCTTGTTTTGTGCTTAGTGCTTTGCGTTGGTCTGCTTATGTGCTTCGCCTTTTTTGTCATGTCTTTGCTTGCGTTTTGTTTTTTGGCTTCCATTCTTCTCCTTGTTTCCTTTCATTAATATGCTTTCGAATAAAAAAATTTATAAATTTAAAAAAAAAAATTAAAAATTATAAAACAAAACTAAAATATTTTGGCTTTCTTTCGCTCTCTAGTTTTCTTTTTCTTAGTCGGATGTCTACCCGGAAGCAGACTCCTTACCCGAGGGTGTTTCCCAAAGATAGGGGCATAATTTGTCTATATTTCACCTCTTTCATACCCTGTCTGGCAGGATTGGGTGTTGTTGTTGTTGTTGTTGTTAATGCATCTTTGTTCAACTTTTTTTATATTACAGTTTACAAATTTTGTGTACCTAAAGTTATTTTCATGCTTTTGTATCACTATAAAGTCATTTTCATAGCTTAAACACGTAATACGTTGTTTTCATGATGGCAATTTTAGCCATTATTACAAGTTCGAGCATGATTGACATGACTAACTAGTATGTGTAATTGTTATGCCTAAACTTGTGTGTCAACATTCTGTTAATAATAACAGATGGATTAATAGATCAATGTCACACATATTTAAGCATAAAATTAGTCACACGTATACACCATAAATCATTTTCTCAATAGGTTTATACAAAGAAAAAATAGCTTTGAAATAAAAGTGATAGAACCAAATGGGAGATGGGTTGTAGGTCATCAAAAAGCAAGCATGTGTGGTGTGGCCTCCATGCCCATTTGTTTCCACTGAGAATATGCCCATTTACCTACAAATTTACTATAAGAAAGCAAAGTTGTTAGTTGTTACTAGGTGCAGTTAATAACAATTTAAGGGTATGCAAAACTTTCAACCATCGCCTAATTCCAACATGACCTTAGCAAAGTTATTTACTCGGCAACCGTAACCGACCCAATTGGCATAAAACTAAATACGTAGAACCGTTTCAACAGGCTTACACGCCACAATCTTGAGGGCGGAAACAATGTACATCATCTACCCGGAACATGACCAAATAGTTTGCTGAGAACCTAAAAGGCATTCTGTATACAGCCACTACTCTCGTACTCTATCGTTGAAATCTTGGTTAGAACGCTATATGGTAACGTTCAAGGAGAGAACCGTTTTGACCCGAGTAATGGACAAAGATTTATGAGTTTAAATCATTTCAATCTAGTATAGTATTCTTGTTTTTTTTATCAACTAGAACTTTACAAGTACCTATTATGTCAATATTAAGAAAGAAACTGGCTTGCATGTGATGAAATATCAATTAAAGTAACCTATTCATAACATGTGTAATCAATATTCTACCAACTAGCAAATATAGTGAAACTTAAGCAAACCCTTGTGGCAATTGCACATGGTTGACATACAATG
>BQNB010130693.1:0-18899 GCA_026074375.1 Tanacetum coccineum
TATATCGAAACATAGCATAAAAGGTAATATTAACCAAAATATAATTTTTTTATGACATATACCGACGAAAACCGAGTATTAATAGTGATATGTGTTTAATCACATATCATTTTTCCTTATTAAAGTAAGCTTAAAAGTCCAAAAATACATGAAAAATGCATTGTATATTTATCTTTTGTGACTTTTATTGTGCAGGTAACGAATACATCTAAAATGGACAAAAACAAAGCAAAAAGGACAAAACCCGAGCACAATATTGGAAGGGTGTAAGAAATCAAAGCCGAAGGCAAATTTAATTTTAATGGGCCAACCCGTACCCATTTATTGGGCCAGGTCAGCCCATTATAACTTGAATTTCATAAAATATAAGCCTAAATCAGAAGCCTTTTTTAAATGTCCAAATCCATTCAAACCAATACCATTCTGGCCTAAGAAAACAAAGTCAAAGCCCAAATCTGAGTCCAAGTCAAAGATATAAACGTTGGGATCAAAATTACTGTACATCCTCTTCCTATTTCCCTCCCACTTACACAAAGAATTACCAGGGTAACAATCATTCACTCCACACACAACCATCCCTTCTTGAAGCTCATGACACGCTTGACACTCACTAAAGCCACGTTGGCAATCCTAGAGGTCGTGATTGGTGGAATAGACGTGGAGAGTAATCAAGGGTTCATATTTTAATGGATTGAGATCAAGGGCCAAGATTAGAAGGCATGGACGCTCTTGAGGTCTTAGAACCTTCCTCTTCCTGCTATAAATAGAGGAGAAAGCACATAGTAGAAATCATTTAGGTTTTTAGTAGTTTAATAGCTTATTGTAGTTTTTAGCTTATTTTCGTTTCATTAATGTAATTTTTGTCTTAAAAACTTGTAATCTCTTTGAGTATTAATAAAATTCAGTTTTAGTTCATTTTGTTTTTTAAAATTCTATTTTTACTATTATGCAATAATGATGGTTAGAATTAAGCGAATACGCTCTAAATAAGCTCTTTACTTTATAAGCTATTGATCATTCAGCTAAGCTTCCCAAAAGCTTAGTTGAATTAGCCACTTTATTCAAATAATCTAAAAAGGACATGATAAGCTATTTTGGATGATAAGCCAGATTTGGAAGGGCTTATTGGACTTTATTAGTTTGTTTCTAACAAGCTGAAGCTTGTAGATAAGCTCCTTTGAGCATTTTTGATCCTTGTTTGAGCTAGGATCAAGGTAGACTTCCTCTTTTACTTAATTTCTAGCTTAATTACTGTTTATGCTTATCTTAGCTTTTTATCTGCTTATTGTGCTTAATCTGCCTTAATTTAGCTTAAGATGTTTAGCTCATAGCTTAAAATTGATTAGTTTAGGTTTGCTATGAATCTGTCCTCATTTGAGTGCATTTAGCTTATTAATGTAGCTTATAGAATAGTGCTTATTTCTCTTAGGTTATTACTTATTTGTACTTAATTTTCATAGTTCTTAATCTATTTTGGCAATTAATAACTTAATTTGATCTGTTTTGGCTTATAAATGAGTTTTCAGATTTTAAAGAGATGTTTGGGTTAAGAATTTAAAATGGGTCAAAAGTTATGAAAACTGTTTTAGGTGTTTAATTCAGATTTCATAAGCTCTAAACAAGTCTTATTAGTAGTTTTAATAAGTTTTGATTAAGTTTAGTTAAGTTTTCTAGTTGTTTTATTAAATCCTCAATTCTGTCATGTTCAAAAGTGGATTTAAATTGCTTATTTGCTGAATGTGTAAAAAGAATGCTTAATTGAATTTATAACGAGTCTTAATTGAATCTATGCACATCTATTTTGAGTCATTTTGCTTGGAATATCCTTTTGAGTCTTTTTGTTCAAAAACAGTCAAGAAAATTAGAGTTAAGGGTTTGTTCTTTTGAGTCTTGTATTCACATATCATTTTAGAGTAATTCCTAGCTTAAGTTAGGTTAATTTTCATTAAATTTTGCTTATTGTAGTGAGTTATAAATATGTTTTAAGATTTTAAAGTGTAAAACTGTTTTAGAGTCTTAAATGTTATTTGCAAATCCTTCAAAAGCCAAAGACAAATAGAGTAACCTGTCTTTTTCAACTTTCACTTCTAGCTTATTTACTTAGCCAAATTGCTTACTTTCAACTTATTTGTGTTTTCCAAGTATTAATTTGAATCTGTTTGCACCTTAAAGTCAATTTTTAGTGCTTATTAGGTCTTAAATCTTAGCTTAAAATCTGTCAAAATGCCCTTTAAGTTTCTTTTTAAGTCAATTGTCTTAGTGATTCCAATTGCTTTTCTGCTTATTTTATTTTGCTTATTTTTAGTCTTTTGAGCTTATTAGGTGTAGGCCTTTATCTGTTTTTAGTTTTTAGACTTTTCTTATTGCTTATTTGCTTATTATCTTAGCTTAAAATTTAGTCATAGCCATTTAAAAGCCATAAGGTGTAATCTTTCTTAATGGGTTTTCAGTGCTTATTAGCTTATTTTGTTTGCTTGTTTTTAGTCATTAGAGCTTAATAGGTCTAAGGGATAGGCTGTTTACAGCTTATTTACTTTTCTTTTACTTATTAAGTCTAAAAAGCCAAATCAGTTTTAGCTTAAAAGTCATTAGACTTGATCTTCAAAACTGTCACCTTTTAGTTTAGATTTTTCTAGCTTTTTAATAAGCTTTAGTTCATAAGTCCATTTATTAAAGTAGCTTATTTTTATTAGGTCTTTAGCTTTTTTCAAAAGAAAAAAAAAAGTTTTCAAAAAGTGTAGGTCCAGGACTCAAACCTGCGACTTCACCTTCACAACACCAATACCTTAACCAATGCGCCCTTGGGACTTTTCTGTCATAAGGGTGGATTTGGTTTCCTTTTTTAACTCTTTTAGTTTTAGCTTATCTAGCTTATTCGATTTTTATCAGCTTATAGGATTTAGCTTTTTGACCCATTTTTCTTTAGAAACCTTAGGAATAGTGTTAAGCATGTTTAGTAATTTTCTCAAATTTTTATAAATAAGTTTAGTATTTTTAATTTTATTTTTAATATTATTTAGTTTAAAAAATAGTTTTAAATAGTTTAAAAAGTAAAAAAAAATATTTTCTGAGTTTTAATTTTTTTTAATACATTTAGCTTAAGAAATTAGCATTTTGAAAATTTTGAGTTTTATTTTGTCTTATTTGATTAATTAGTTAGTTTTAATTTGCGTTAATTGCTTTTAAATGTCGTTAAGTTTTTAAATTGTTTTAATTTCTAGTTTATCGTGCCTTTATTTTCTTTCCCATTTGCGTTATTAGATTTAGAAACCAAATCCAAAATATTAATTATTCAAGCACACGATCACAAACAGAAACAAGGTTTTCAAATTCACACTTCGTCGGGATACAACATCCGGAAGATAAAATATTGTTTGTCCTCAAACAATTTTTATCAAACGGGATACCCACTATACTATTACTAATTTGAGATATTTAGGATATATAATATATTTTATATAGACTATCTTTATCGAACCAAGTTTTTGACGCCGTTGCCGGGGAGGTGTGTAATGATTATCGTGTTGAAGTGTGAAGATTAGTGTATTGAAGACCCTTCCCCGTGAAGTTATCGTTTTTGTGAATATAAATTTTCTTTTATATAAAACTTAAAAAACACAAAAATATTTTATTTTTCTTGATTTATTTTTAAAATACCAAAAATACTTTTCCTAAAGTATTGAAAGTACAAAAAAAATTAAAAAAAACCCAAAAAGAAATCATTTTGTCAATTGTTTAATTGGCTCGCCTTTAGTTTAACAAACTATAAGAGAGGTATAAGGAGGGTTGATCCTACGAACTTCGACCCGAAAGGAGAAGGTTTTAAAAACACTTCGCGCTTACCCGCTCTTCCGCTTCTTTGTGCGTTTTCTAGAGAGCTACCGTGGACTTTTGACTATCGGTTTAAAAAATATTTTTCTTTTAGATTTATTTTTCTCTTATTTAGTTTTTATTTAGTGCATGCGCACTCATTCTTCATCGAATTTAATTGTTGAATCTTCCACGATTCCGAAGAGACGTAATCGTAGACGTTCCAAGCAAATAGTCAAACCCGAGATTCGAACTATTGTAGAGACTCCCGTTGTCACTATGGCGGATACGCGTACTATGTCAGAATTACTCCAAGCACCCACCGAGGGTTACGGAGATGCAATTGTTATTCCCGCTATGCTTGCCGAAAATTTTGAGTTCAAAGTCGGGTTACTTCAATTAGTAACTTCGAGCCAATTTCATGGTTTTGAAAGGGACGACCCTCATTCTTATATTCGTTGGTTTAACAATATCACTTCTACGCTTAAATACAAAAATGTTCCACACGATGCTATCAAATTTATGCTTTTCCTATTTTCTCTTGAGGGGGCCGCCTGGATTTGGCTTGAAAAAGAACCCCCTCGTTCTATCCTTACATGGGAAGATATCGTGTCTAAGTTTATGAATTATTTCTTTCCTCCTTCAAAGACTATGAATCTCAAGAACGATATCATGAATTTTCAAAATTTTTTTGAGGAAATGTTTGTGAGGCATGGGACCGATTTAAAGAACTCCTTCGTAAATGCCCACATCACAGTTTTTCAAAATTGCACCAAATCGATATGTTTTACAATGCGTTGACATAATCCGATCAAGATTCTCTAAATGTCGCCGCCGGTGGTAATCTTTTGAACTGTACACCTCGAGATGCTTTGACGATTATTGAGAATAAGTCGAAAGTACATACTTCAAGAAACAAACTGATTTTTTCAAAAGTGAGTACTACTACTTCTTTTTTATCTCCTTCTCCGGATGTTACCGCTCTTACCGAGATGGTTAAGGAATTAGTGCTTATGAACAAGGCTAATCAACAAGCTTCCGTAAAAGCCGTAGATGAGATTTGTGTGACTTGTGGTGGACCGCATCCATACTATGAATGTCTTGCTACCGATAACAACACTTTTAAAGCTTATGCAGCCACGGGGACCTACAATCAAGGAGGTCCCGGATACTGTCCTCAAGGAGACCCGAATTCTCATGCTAGCAACCAAATGGGACCACCCGGTTTTCCTCCGAATGTGCAAAACAATCCAAACTATAATCGGTATAATCAAAATCAAGGAAATTATCAAGCTCCGAACAATCAAGGAAGAGGGCAAAACTTCAATCAAGGAAACAACAATTATCAAGCTCCAAATTTTCAAGCTCCAAATTATCAAGCTCAAGTTGGACCTTCGAATGAGTTAACGAACTACATGAAAAGTAATGAAGCTACTTTGAGAGCCATGCAAACTCAAATGACTAATATGAAGACGGAATTGCGAAATGAATTCAAATCTTCTCTTGATACAAGAACCAACAAGATAGAAAATCAAAACAACCAAATAATAAACATGTTAACTAATCTTACTATGCAAAAGCAAAATCCCTCGGGTTCGGGATCACTTCCTAGTAATACCGTAGCTAACCCGAGAGGTGACGTGAAAGCTATCACCACCCGAAGTGGTGTTGCTTATAATGGACCTACAATTCCACCTACTCCTTTTCCTTTCCCGAAGGAAGTGGAACGTAAAACCGATGCGACAAAGGACAAGGTGAAAACTACAAGTTCAGAAAGTACCGCACACGTCCAACCTCTGGTTGTCCAAGTCCCGATTCTAGAACCTGAAGTTGCTTCGAAGCCTAATCCTAAACCGTCGATACCTTATCCTTCAAGACTTAATGACCAAAAGCTCCATGAAAAAGCTAATAATCAAATGTTGAAGTTTCTTCAAATCTTTTAAAGATTACACTTCGATATTAGCTTTGCGGATGCTCTTCTTCATATGCCGAAGTTTGCTTCTACGTTTAAGAGTTTACTTAGTAATAACGAAAAGTTGTTTGAATTAGCAAATAATTCGTTAAATGAAAATTGTTCGGCGGTGCTCCTAAAACAGTTTCCCAAAAAACTTAGAGACCCTGGAAAATTTCTCATCCCGTGTGATTTTCCAGAGCTAGATGAGTGCTTAGCCTTGGACGATCTTGGCGCTAGCATCAATCTAATGCCTTTTTTCGTATGGAAGAAGCTTTCGCTCCCGGAACTTACTCTGACTCGCATGACACTAGAACTCGCAGAACGATCGGTTGCTCATCCGAAAGGTGTTGCCGAAGATTTCTTTGTGAAAGTAGGAAAGTTTTATTTTCTGGCCGATTTTGTTATAGTTGATTACGATGTCAACCCTCGAGTTCCTCTCATTCTCGGGAGACCTTTCTTGAGGACGGAAAGAGCTTTAATTGATGTTCACGATGAAGAGTTAACTCTTCGAGTCAATGATGAGGCCATTACGTTTAAAGTCGGGCACACTTCGAGATACTCCCGTAATTATTATGATGAAACGGTTCATCAAGTCAATGTCATAGACGTTGCTTGTGAGGAGTATGCTCAAGAAGTGCTTGGATTTTCGGATAGTTCAACGAGTGGAAATCCCACTCCTTCGGATCCTATCATTACTTCTTCTTCCCCCTCGTTCACTCCTTTTGAAGGATGAGATTTCATTTTGGAAGAGATCGAAGCTTGTTTTTCAAGTGATTCAATTTCATCGGGAATTGATGATGCCGACTTTGATCTGGAGGGAGATATTCGTCTACTTGAAAAGTTATTAAACGATGATCCATCATCTCCTCTCCCTCTGAAAGAACTTAATATTGAGGAACTTAAAATGATAAAATCTTCTATTGATGATCCTTCAGAGCTTGAGCTCAAGGATTTACCGTCTCATCTTGAATACGCGTTTTTAGAAGGAACCGATAAATTACCCTCTATTGATCTTATATAGCTGCTATGGAAAGGCTAGTTAGAAACTCATTTGAGGGTATGAGATGAGATGGTGTGGGGATGAAATTGAAAGGGTGTAGTTTCCGCCTACTTATTTATAGGGGTAAAACACCCTTGGTGAGCAAGTTATGGGTTTGCTTAGTGTCAAGAATATTAGTGATGACAATGGAGAGCTAGTTGGGTGAGTCTTATAAGCTAGAAACTAGCCATGAAGTGTTAGAGGGTTGTTTGAGGCCACGGCTACAAGAAGTAGGACAAGGAGGTGTTTTTGTTTACATGTAGCTTACAAGGAGGTGATGGAGGTGCTTGTAAGCTACTTAGGTGGCTGCTTGGTGAGTCATAAAGGTGCTTGAGGTGTTAGGGTGCTATCTTAGGAGTACAAATGGGTCAAAATGGAAAGAAAAAGGTGCCGGGTTGGTTTTTCTTTCGGGTTAGGGTTTAGGGTTTTAAAATGTGGATTAGGGTTAAGATTAAGGGTAGATTAAGGTTTATGGAATAGTGTGTAGGGATTGAGATTAGGCTTAGGACTAAGGGTTTAAGGTTAGTTTTAGTTTAGGGTTAGTTTTTAGTTGTTGAAGTAAAACTTAGGGTTTAGGGTTTTGGACTAGGGTTTAGGATTTTAGATTAGGGTTTAGGATGAATTAGGGTTTAGGATGAATTAGGGTTTAGGTTTAAGGTTTAAAAGTCATGTATTAAGTGCTTGTACCTTGTGTTAAAGTGGTGGTAAGAAACTAAAGTGATTTAGAGGTAAAATGACCTAGTTGATTTTATTGCATTATTGATGATGTACATTATGATTTAGAAAGTTTAACTTGATTCAAAAAGGGTAAAAGATATTCAATTGTGGGGCATTGTACATTGTTAATATGTTTGAAGGCTTACACATTCATTTTATATGTATACATTACATATAATTAGGGTTTTGATGTAAACGTTAACGTTTAATGCTTGTTTTGATTATTAACGTTTTGAAAATACATTAAAGGGATAATGTACTGGTAAAAAAATGATATTAATGATATAGACCTTGACATATTAGGATGTTTAATAGATATAAACATAGATATAGATGGCATTGATAGAGGTTGGTGAGCTCGTTTACTATAGAAGATGCAGTTTCGTCTGATTATGAGATGAAGCAAAAAAAATAATTTTTTTCTTAAGAAGGTGATATATTTATAATAGATGGATATTACAGTGCATCTAATTTAATAGATGGATATTTACATTGATGAAAATTGCGGGTTGTTATATACAATCGGTACAATCAAAATCAAGGAAGAAGGCAAAACTTCAATCAAGGAAACAACAATTTTCAAGCTCCGAATTATCAAGCTCCGAATTTTCAAGCTCCGAATTATCAAGCTCAAGTTGGACCTTCGAATGAGTTAACGAACTACATGAAAAGTAATGAAGCTACTTTGAGAGCCATGCAAACTCAAATGACTAATATGAAGACGGAATTGCGAAATGAATTCAAATCCTCTCTTGATACAAGAAACAATAAGATAGATAATCAAAACAATCAAATAATGAACATGTTAACTAATCTTACTATGCAAAAACAAAATTCTTCGGGTTCGGGATCACTTCCTAGTAATACCGTTGCTAACCCGAGAGGTGATGTGAAAGCTATTACCACTCGAAGTGGTGTTGCTTATGATGGACCAACGATTCCACCTACTCCTTTTCCTCTCCCGAAGAAAGTGGAACGTGAAACCGAGGCGACAAAGGACAAGGTGCAAACTACAAGTTCAGAAAGTACCGCACACGTCCAACCTCCAATTGTCTAAATTCCTATTCCGTAAGCCCGAAGTTTGATCCGAAAGCTAATACTATTCCGTTCGTATATTTATCCTTCGAGCTTACGACCAAGTCCGTGGAAAAAGCTAATAATCAAATGTTGAAGTTCCTTCAAATATTTCAAAGAATACATTTCGACCTTAGCTTCGCGAATGCTCTTCTTCACATACCTAAGTTTGCTTCTACATTTAAGAGTCTCCTTACTAATAAGGAGAAATTATTTGAATTGGCAAATACCTTGTTAAATAGATTTTTCTCGGCGGTGTTCTTAGAAGTTTGCCCGAAAACTTGAGACCCCGCAAATTTTCATACCGGTAATATTTTCAGAGCTAGATGAGTGCTTAGCTTGGACGATTTGGCGCTTAGCATTATTAATGCCTTTTTGTATGGAAGAAGCTTTAGCTCCGGAATTACTCCGGCTAGCATGAACACTCGAACTCACAGACCGATCGGTCTCATCCGAAAGGTGATGGCCCAAAGAATGGTCTTTGTGAAAGTAGGAAAGTTTTATTTTCCGGCCGACTTTGTTGTAGTTGATTACGATGTCGATCCTCGGGTTCCTCTCATCCTGGGGAGACCTTTCTTGAGGACGGCAAGAGCTTTAATCGATGTTCACGGTGAAGAATTAACTCTTCAAGTCAATGATCGGGCCATTAGTTTAATGTCGGCACACTTGAGATATAAATTTTATGATGAAAAAGCTCATCAAGTTCAATGTCATAAGAGGTTGCTTGTGAGGAGTATGCTCAAGAAGTGCTTGGATTTTCGGATAGTTCGAAGAGTGGCAATCCCACTCTTTCGAATCCTATCATTGCTTCTTTTCCCCCCCTCGTTCACTCTCTTTGACGGAGGAGATTTCATTTTGGAAGAAATCGAAGCTTGTCTTTCAAGTGATTCAATTCACCAGTAATTGTTGAGCGACTTTTTTGATCCGGAGGGAGAATTGTTTATTGAGAAAGTTTATTAAACGATGAATCCATCATCCCTTCTCCCTCCGAAAGAACTTAATTTTAAGGAACTTAAAACGATAAAATCTTTCATGAGGTTATCAAAAAGGAAGTTATCAAACTCTTTGATGCCGGATTGATTTACCTATCTTGATCGGTCTGTGGGGTGAGGCCCGTCTATTTTTTGTGTGCTAAGAAGGGAAGGAATGACCGTAGTTTAAATGAAGATAACGAGTGATTCCTACAAGGCTAGTCATCGAATGGCTTGTTTGTATTGATACCGTAAGCTTAATGGATGCTCACGTTTAAAGACCATTTCTCGTTGCCTTTCATGGACCAAATGCTAGAACATTTAGCAGGGAACGAATACTATTGCTTTTTAGATGCATTTTCCAGATATTTTCAAATTCTCATTGACCCGCAAGACCAAGAGAAGACCACCTTCACTTGCCCTTATGGGACGTTTGCCTACCGAGGTGCCTTTCGGGCTTTGTATGCTCCTGCGGCACGTTCGAAATTGCATGATGGTATATTCCACGGACTTGATCGAGGAAACATGGATGGTCTCAAGGATGATTTCTCGGTCTTTCGGGGAATCTTTCTCATCTTTCCTCCCCCATTTAGAAAACATGCTCAAATATGCGAAGATACCAACTTAGTTCTTAAATTTGGAGAAGTGGCATTTCTTGTTAAAGGAGGCATTTTGTCTCGGCCACAAAAATTTCAAATTGGGAGTGAGGTCGACAGGAGCTAAGTTGATGTTATAGCTAAAACTCCTCATCCGATTCTATCAAAGGCGTTCGAGTTTTTTAGTCACGTCGGGATTATCGTCGATTTATTCAAGATTTTTCTAAAATCGCCCGACCGATGACCCATCTTCTAGAAAAAGAAACCCCGTTTATTTTCTCGAAAGAATGTATTGAAGCGTTTAATATACTTAAGAAGAAATTAACCGAAGCTCCAATTTTAGTTGCCCCCGATTGGGACCTACCATTTGAAATTATGTGCGACGCTAGTGATTATGCGGTAGGTGCGGTCTTGGGGCAATGTAAGACCAAACATTTTCAGCCTATACACTATGCGAGTAAGACCATGACGAATGCTCAAGCACATTACACTACTACGAAAAAAGAGTTATTAGCCGTGATGTATGCTTTCGAGAAATTTTGGTGACTTAGGTCATATAAAGACTCATAGTGTATACGGATCACTCGGCTCTAAAGTATCTTCTTACTAAGCAAGATGCTAAGCGTGATTACTCCATTGGATTCTCCTACTCATGAATTTGATGTTCATTATTGTGATAAAAAAAGGAGCGGAGGAATTTCTCGCGCTGACATTTATCAAGATTAGAAAAATCCCATCAAGGTATCTTGAGAAAGAATAAAGGAAATTACCGAAACATTTCCTCTCGAGACCCTCAGAATGATATCTTTTCATGGTGATTCTAATACCCTATGGTTTGCCGACATTGCAAATTAGCATGCGGGGAATTTTATAGTTAAAGGGATGTCGTCCCAACAAAAGAAAAAAATTCTTTAAGGATGTAAAGCATTATTTTTGGGACGACCCTTACTTGTTTAGGATTTGTGCGGATCAAATGATTAGAGTTGTGGTTTGCGGGCCAAGAAGCCGTTGATATCCTCACGGCTTGCCATAATGGACCCACTGGGGGACATCATGGTGCGAACTACACCGCTAAAAAAAATTTTGATTTCGGTTTCTATTGGCCGAAGATTTATTGTGATGCCCATGACATGGTGAAGTCATGTGACTTATGTCAACGTCAAGGTAAAATCTCGCAAAAGGAAGAAATGCCTCAAAATGCAATTCAAATATGCGAGATCTTTAACGTATAGGGCATCGTTTTTATGGGGCTATTCCCATCTTCTCGAGGGAATAAGTACATTCTCGTAGCCGTTGACTACTTGTCTAAATGGGTTGAAGCAAAAGCGCTCCCCACTAATGATGCCTTGAGTCGTCGTAAAATTTTTGAAATCTCTCTATTGTTTTTTTTTGTTGTCCCGATTGGGAAAACTTCCTCGTGTTTATTAGTGATCGCGATACTCACTTTGCAATGACCAATTCGCAAAGGTCATGCTTAAGTATGGAGTTACCTACCGTCTTTCTACCGCGTATCATCCACAAACGAGTGGACAAGTGGAGGTTTCAAATCGTGGTTTGAAACGTATCTTAGAAAGGATCGTAGTCGAAAATCGTGCTTCATGGTCTGATAAGTTAAATGATGCTTTATGGGCCTTCCGTACCGCATTCAAGACACCCATCGGGTGCACTCCTTATAAGATTGTGTACGGAAAGGCTTGTCATCTTCCTATCGAACTTGAACACAAGGCCTATTGGGCCGTAAAGCATTGTAATTTTGACCTTAAGACCGCGGGTGATCACCAGAAAGTTCAAATGAATGAATTAAATGAACTCCGGGATCAAGCCTACGAGAATTCTTTAATCTACAAAGAGAAAACGAAGAAGATTCAAGACACCAAGATTAAGAACCATGATTTCAACGTTGGTGATCGAGTTCTTCTCTTCAATTCTCGATTAAAAAAAATTTCTCGAGCAAGCTCAAAACCCGTTGGACCAGACCATTCACCGTTGCTCAAGTTTTCCCTTATGGAACCGTTGAGTTATCTCAAACTGATGAACCAAACTTCAAGGTGAATGGTCATAGACTTAAACATTATTTTAGAGGGGACATACCACCTATGGTTGTCTCGGATCTCCAAACTTTTCCCATGGACCACTAAATTTGGGGTCGAGTCAGGGTCGTGACTCGGTTAACAAAAACAAGTGCTTCGTAGGTGGCAACCCATGCTTATCCCTAGTAGTACACTAGTATAAAAAGTGGTATTGGTCACACCAAAAATGTGTGACTATATACATATAGTCACACATGCGAAAAGTTTCGTGTGTGACAAAAGGTTGCGCGGCCGTAGGTCACCTACGGTCACGCATTCGAGTTAGTCACACATAAGAAAGCTTTAGTGTCTATATCCACGTTTTTGTGTGACTAAATAGGTACAATTTAGTGACCGTAAACAATGTACAACCAACAAAGCATGTTTTTTTGTATATTTAGTTACATACAATTAAACATAGAGTGGCCAAAAGTGTTAATATGTGTGACCATATAGTGTTTAAAGTGAAGAAATGTGTATTTTGTGTGACTATTGTTTATACAATGGCCACATGAATTTTATGTTTGTGTGACCTTTTGTAATATTTAGCCACACAAAGCATGTTTGTTTTGGGTATTTAGTCACATACAACTAAGCATAAAGTGACCAAAAGTGTTAATAAGTGTGACCATATGGTGTTTAAATAGAAGAAATGTGTATTATGTTTTACTAATGTTCATCTAATGGCCACATGAATTTTATGTTTGTGTGGCCATTTGTAATATTTAGTCACACAAAGCATGTTTCTTTTGGATGTTTAGTCACATACAATTAAGCATAAAGTTGCCAAAAGTGTTAATAAGTGTGACCATATGGTGTTTAAATTGAAGAAATGAGTATTTTGTGTGACTATTGATCATCCAATGATCACATAAATTTTATGTTAGTATGGCCTTTTGTAATATTTAGTCACACAAAACATGTTTATTTTGGGTATTTAATCACATATAATTAAGCATAAAGTAGCCAAAAGTGTTAATAAGTGTGACCATATGGTGTTTAAAGTGAAGAAATGTGTATTTTGTGTGACTATTGATCATCCAATGGCCACATGAATTTTATGTTTGTGTGGCCATTTGTAATATTTAGTCACACAAGACATGTTTCTTTTGGGTGTTTAGTCACATACAATTAAGCATAAAGTGGCCAAAAGTGTTAATAAGTGTGACCATATGGTGTTGACGTGTATTTTGTGTGACTATTGATCATCCAATGGCCACATGAATTTTATGTTTGTGTGGCCTTTTGTAATATTTAGTCACACAAAGCATGTTTGTTTTGGGTATTTAGTCACATACAACTACGCATAAAGTGACCAAAAGTGTTAATAAGTGTGACCATATGCTGTTTAAAGTGAAGAAATGTGTATTTTGTGTGACTATTATATCCAATGGCACTGAATTTTCATGTTTGTGTGGGCCATTTCTTCATATTAGTCACACAAGACATGTTTCTTTTTGGGTGTTAGTCACATACAATTTTGCATAAAAGTGACAAAAGTGTTAATAAGTGTGACCCATATGGTGTTTAAGTGAGGAACGTGTATTTTGTATGACTATTAATCATCTAATGGCCACATGAATTTTATGTTTGTGTGGCCTTTTGTAATATTTAGTCACACAAAGAATTAAGCAAACAATGACAAAAAAGTGTTAACAAGTGTGACAATATGCATCTTTTAGTCACATTTAAGAAATCAATATATATCAAAAAAAATCAAATATATATATCAAAATAAATTCAAATACAATAAAACTGGAATGTATATAACTGAACCAATATAAAATTGTAATGTCGTATATACTAAACTTCTCAATAAACTAAGGCCTTCTGACTGATCCTCATCTTAGCTTCCTTTTGCATGGCATCACTAGAGACGTAAACGTTTTTGCGCTTCGTTTGTACTTTAGGTGCAGTTTTGTTCTCACCAGTGATCATTTGTATGGTACTTGGTGGTGTTGCCTGCAGGAAACAAAATTGCCGCGTGTATCAAACACTGAATTAAATATGAAGAATTATATATATGTAGGTTCATAGAACACATGTATGTACCTTTGGATCCAAAACAACTTGATTCTTTGGCCATGCAACAAAACCACCTACTGCATCCAAAACTGTTGTGCAACCGTTATTTCCTACATCCGGTATAAATGCTGCATCCACTAGAGATTTATCAATTGACACTTTGTAGCAATCCTTTGGGAGTGCTTTGTTATGAAGCATTATTTTTCCATCACTCTTGTATACGGTACCCTCAGCAATAATAGTTGATTTCTTTAAGTGCCACAGTCTGCACTTTATTGCCTAAAAAATGATTTGTTGCATGTATGTATCAGGAAATCTAATTAACAAAAAGTGTTAATAAGTGTGACCATATGCATCTTTTAGTCACATTTAAGAAATCAATATATATTAAAACAAAATCAAATATATATATATATCAAAACAAATTCAAATACAATAAAACTAGAATGTATATAACTGAAGCAAATATAAAATTGTAATGTCGTACATAATAAACTTCTCAATAAATTAAGGACTTCTGACTCCTCTTCTTATTAGCGTGCTTTTACATGGCATCACTAGAGACGTAATTAACGCCTTTGCGCTTCGTTTGTAATTTAGGTGCAGTTTTGTTCTCACATCCAACAACAGTTGTTCTGCCCTCCTCATCAGCGCTCCTATTTATTGGATTAATGTCCACCGGAGACACCTGCAATATAAATTAAAAAATGTGTTGGGATTAAAAGGATTCTTAGTACTGCTGATGATAGTGTTGTTGGTTATGGTTAAGACTGCTGGTTGAATACTGAAGAAAATATACTAAGCCATTAGTGCTGTTAGTACAAATGTTAGTACTGCTAGTGTTAGTTACAACTGTTAGTATATTATACTATTAGAACCCTATGCTTCTAACAATTCGGGTTTAGTAACCATGGTGCCCACCTTGCATTACATTGTGCTCGTATACGTTCATCCATCTTTACAAAGTAGCTATGATTCTTTTCTCCTAGCTGCAGTAATAACTAAAACAAAGGAACTAATATACATATTTACCTGGGTATCCAGTTAGATTCTCATCCGAATTGACAACCTCATCATCTTTTTCTCATATTATCGCAAGCTCAGCCAGCAGCCATTCCAGATGTACCTTCTTCTGCAGCTGCAATTCCCTCTGAAAATTCATTCGCATCTGTTCCATCTCCAACATTAGCTGCCGTCTTGCTGACTTGATATTTACGCCTGCAAGACCATTAATTTCATAATCACATGAACATCCAAAAAGATATAATTAATGTTGATAAACTTATAAAATTGATTTAGGTGGACAATCATACACCCCGTCAGCCGTTCCAGATGTACCTTCTTTAGATGTACCTTCTTTAGATGCATGTTCTTCGGCCATCATAATTCTTAAGTTGTCCATTAGCCATCCATGTAACCTGATACAAATACAACCCGTCAGATTGCTAAGTTAGAATTAGACGCGACAAATCAACATGCTAAGCAAAGAAAGTTAACTTTTGCTAATTTGTCCATATAAAATCAACTTATGAGTAACTTTTGCTAATTTGTATCAGCGCAGTCTACACAAAAAAAGATAAACAGAAACACATACATCTTTATTAATGTCTGTATTCTGCAGCCTGGTCTCCACCTGTTCTCTCAATAGTCTATTCTGCTTTAATGTTTCATTCATTGCACGTACAGCTCTGCATGTCATAGAAGAAAGAATCACCATGCTGTGTTGCCTTGAAGAAACTGTTATTCCTTACGCAAGCTTTAATATTATTTTTATTAGAAGAGAAGCACCATGCACAAGAGAAAATACAGATCTTGTAGGAAATCTAAAATAGGGATATCTGCATCTTTACTTTTTTTAAGGTTGCTATGTGTTTATTCATTGTTTGTTTTTTGAATAAGATAGGATCATTCAACACTGTCGATTCATCATATTTCACCAGCTTTATGTCGATGCAATATGTAATAAGTAATCAATTTTTTTAATACACCTCTCTTTATAATGCCACCAACAATCCATAGTATAGTCTTTATTTTTAACACTACGAAACTACATGTTTTGACCCATAACCCAACCCACCCACTTATAAATATATCATAGGAAATAAGTAAGAAAAAACAAGGGTTAACAACATATGTTCCCAGCTAAAAATGAAAGATTATCAACCTCACGATGTCATCACCAATTTCTGGAGTAATGCTGATGTTTCTTCTTTGATTTCTATGATGTTCGGATGTTGATGTGCCTTCGGACCTGTAAAATCAACATTATTATAACAGATATTAGTTTATTGATTTAGACAATCCTTGCTTTATCTATTAAAACTATCAGAAAAAAGGTATTACATTTATACTCTTAGCGTGAACATGAGAATTTGCCATGTAGAACAATTTTCTATAACAGCAGAGCAAGAAATTATTATTTTTAGCTCTTTGTTATATACTTACGACTACCTGACCTGTTACATAATCAGAATTTGTTTAAATGTCATCTGTTGACTTGTTTATAATTCAAGTCTCCTGAAAGTTCTGTACTTAAATATACAGTAATAGAGCATGGTTCATGAGGCTGCTGAGGGTGGGAGGATGATGACTGGAGCTACCTACGCGATGGAGCGGCTGATGTAGAGAGTTGGGACGGCGTGGGGAGGAGAGAGACTAGGGGGAAGACACACACTATGGGTGGGAGGGAAGACTGAATGTGGGTGTGGGCTTACGACTCTGAGATGGTTTACGTATTGATGACTCTCTCTAGGCAATTTCGTAGTATGTGAGGAATGGGTACACATTGACGGCGAAGTGTTACGCTCCTATGGTTGGTGGTGGGGGTCAGAAGGCGGCGGGCGGTGAGTCTAGTACTATCAGATTTCTCATCTCCTATCTTCATGCTGCATACAAGGTCTAGATTAACATGGCATCGGATAGTACTTAGTGAGTAGGAAGACGAAAAGTCATCCGAAGACAGAGTGACTATCTCTCTCAACAACAACTCATATTAGAGGCAGAGCTTGAATTTAGACAGCAGAGAGGACACTAGACAACACAGAACGAGCAATACATGAACATATCTTCATACAGCCTCAGTGTGTCTTCAAAGGTATCTATTCTACTTTGGTATCCTGAAAAAAGGCTACTTGAAAGACATATAAAGACTAATTTGCATGGCTAAGTAAGTTCTTATCTAGCTTTGGAATTTGCCAATTTGGTTCTGATTTGAAAAACCAACATGTCTATTCAAACAGAATCTTTATTGCACAAGACATAGTCAATTTAGGTGGTAGAATCCTACTGACTTAGGTGATATAATAACTGTGGCGGTGTATATTTAAGTACAGAACTTTCAGGAGACTTGAATTATAAACAAGTCAACAGATGACATTTAAACAAATTCTGATTATGTAACAGGTCAGGTAGTCGTAAGTATATAACAAAGAGCTAAAAATAATAATTTCTTGCTCTGCTGTTATAGAAAATTGTTCTACATGGCAAATTCTCATGTTCACGCTAAGAGTATAAATGTAATACCTTTTTTTCTGATGGTTTTAATAGATAAAGCAAGGATTGTCTAAATCAATAAACTAATATCTATTCTAATAATGTTGATTTTACAGGTCCGAAGGCACATCAACATCCGAACATCATAGAAATCGAAGAAGAAGCATCAACATTACTCCAGAAATTGGTGATGACATCGTGAGGTTGATAATCTTTCATTTTTAGCTGGGAACATATGTTGTTAACCCTTGTTTTTTCTTACTTATTTCCTATGATATATTTATAAGTGGGTGGGTTGGGTTATGGGTCAAAACATGTAGTTTCGTAGTGTTAAAAATAAAGACTACACTATGGATTGTTGGTGGCATTATAAAGAGAGGTGTATTAAAAAAAATTGATTACTTATTACATATTGCATCGACATAAAGCTGGTGAAATATGATGAATCGGCAGTGTTGGATGAGCCTATCTTATTCAAAAAACAAACAATGAATAAACACATAGCAACCTTAAAAAAAGTAAAGATGCAGATATCCCTATTTTAGATTTCCTACAAGATCTGTATTTTCTCTTGTGCATGGTGCTTCTCTTCTAATAAAAATAATATTAAAGCTTGCGTAAGGAATAACAGTTTCTTCAAGGCAACACAGCATGGTGATTCTTTCTTCTATGACATGCAGAGCTGTACGTGCAATGAATGAAACATTAAAGCAGAATAGACTATTGAGAGAACAGGTGGAGACCAGGCTGCAGAATACAGACATTAATAAAGATGTATGTGTTTCTGTTTATCTTTTTTTTTGTAGACTGCGCTGATACAAATTAGCAAAAGTTACTCATAAGTTGATTTTATATGGACAAATTAGCAAAAGTTATCTTTCTTTGCTTAGCATGTTGATTTTTCACGTCTAATTCTAACTTAGCAATCTGACGGGTTGTATTTGTATCAGGTTACATGGATGGCTAATGGACAACTTAAGAATTATGATGGCCGAAGAACATGAATCTAAAGAAGGTACATCTAAAGAAGGTACATCTAGAATGGCTGCCGGCTGAGCTTGCGATAATATGAGAAAAAGATGATGAGGTTGTCAATTCGGATGAGAATCTAACTGGATACCCAAGTAAATATGTATATTAGTTCCTTTGTTT
>BQNB010130694.1:0-18899 GCA_026074375.1 Tanacetum coccineum
TTATATTTTGGTATTTTTACCAATTTGTAAATTTTATTTCTTTTTATTGACAATGTTTTTATATTTTTGGTTTTTCTTTTGTTTTTATATAATAATTATACTAGTAAAAGAAAATGAAAAATATTTTTGTACTTTTTATATTTTTATAAAAGAAAATATTCACAGATTCAAACACAATGGTCAAATGTAATGAAATTCGTTTCACAGCCTCCCCGGCAGCGGCGCCAAAATTTGACTCGCGTAAACTCAACCCTCTTTATACATAGATAAATATGTAAATATATATAAATATACAACAAGGATCAAAATCCGCGAAATCAATGAAACCGGAAGCAGTATAGAGAGTCTCCGGGTCGTTTTGTCCCAACGAGGCTAGAGATGGAAAATCGAAAGACGATTGATGATTGGTGTTTGAATATGACAAGGATAAGATTATGATTTGGCACTAATACTGATAAGCAAATGCACATAAAAATAAACAAAGAACATAAGCTGGAACAAGAATAAAAGCTAGGAATGGCAAAAACACTTAAAACTTTTACACTAAGACACAAATAAGCTCAAATAAGCTTAAGACAAATCAAATAAGCTAAACTAACTCTAAATAAGCAAATACAAAAAGCAATTAAGCTAAATTAAACAAGATAAACACAACAGTACTAACAACAGTACTAACAGTATTAACTACCAGTACTAACTTGGAGTTAGTACTGCTAGCTTTAAGTTAGTACTGTTAGCTTAAGGTTAGTACTGCTAGCCTTAACAAAACACGATTAAACAAGAAATAAGCAAATAAGCTAAAACAGATATTCACCTAACCTTAATAAGCACTTAGTAATAGGAATAAGCAACTAGAATAAACTAAAATGACAAATAAGCTAAAAAACTAAAACTGATGAACTCTTAAAATTAATTTTGAAAAGGCAAATAAGTTCTACTGAAGATAGTAAACTAAAATAGGCTTAATATACTCTAAAAAGCTAAACCAATCTTAAATAAGTAGAAACAATAAGCTACTAAGCAGAAGTGGACTAACAGAACTAACAGTACTAACTTGGAGTTAGTACTGGTAGCTTTAAGTTAGTACTGTTCCAAAAGTGAACTAGCAGTACTAACTACAAGTTAGTACTGCTAGTTGAAAATACCCCTTAAAAATCATTTTTCTTTCAAGCTAATTAAAAACAGGTTATCAAATGACAAATTAAAACTCTTATAAGCAGACTTTAATCAAGAATAAGCACTTAAATAAGCTGAATTGGCCTAGCAGTATTAACTCAAAACTAACAGTGTTAATAAATAAACTAACAGTACTAATTAAGAAAGTGATACAGAACACTTTTCAACTAACAAATAAGCAAGATAAGCACTAAAACATTCTGATGAAGCACAAATAAGCAAACAACAAGCTATGTGAGAGCTCCATCAAGCACATTCCAGAATGGCTTATCATACATAACATAAAGCTGTGTATATTTGAGAGTGATATTTGTGATTTTCTCTTAACTACTTAACTTTTTAGTTTTACTTAATGAAAACAGCTTATACATAAGCTGTATTGAGAGCTTTTTAAACACAAAACAACACAATCAAGAAACTTAATACTTGGAATTGTAAATTGACTTAAAAACTTAAATTTGCATTAAAACTGGAAAGTGTTACAAAGCTGAAAGTTAAAACTGTAAATGACTGAAAATAAGCTAAGTTGTATTAAAAATTAAAAACTAACATTATCTAGTTACTAAGATGCCTCAAAGGCTTTCCAAATAGGATTATTTTATAGCCCGAGTCCTTCTTTCTTGGACTTGCAGCTTGTGTTTCTTTTGTGAGAGCTTCAACCAAGTGTGCTTGTTGTGTGAGGGGATTCTACAAAAAATCCCAGCCTTTTATTTTTTTTGTGCTTCTTTGGAGACAATCTCAGCCATCGAAAATGCTGTGGGAAAGGTGAGGGATTGCCAACATGGACTTTATATAGCTGGGGGGAAATAGTAGGGTGGCCGGGATGAATGATTTTGGCTTGGGTGTCTAGTGGTTTTGCAGGGGAGAAGTATGGGGGGACATACAAGTTGTAACTGGGTTTGTCAAGGCGGGAAAGAAGGCTTTTGGGGAAGTAGGCAGTTTTGTCCCCTCAAGTTATATAACTTGAATGTAATCTCTGCCCGGTTTGCAATTTTGACCCTTGTTCTTTTTTATCTTTTGTAATACAACTTGAGTTTGGCAGTTAGCCCTCAAGTGTGATATATTTCTTCATTTGGATTGATTTTTGAACTTTGCCCCTTTCCACCCTGTGCTTGGAGTTGTTTGTTTTTGGCTTTTTTTATGTTCCTTGTCTCTGACTATCAGTTTCCTGCACAATACAAATGCAAAACATACAAATACAATGTATTTTTGGTACGTTTTTAGTCATTTAAGTCCGTTTTTAATGGAAAATGGTATGTGTAATTAAGCACATACCAAAATCCCCCATACTAAGGTATTGCCGTGTCCTCACGCAATGTTATGAAGTAAACACTCAAGAAAACTAAGAATCTCGATCCCCCTCGACTAATAATCTTGAAAAGTAGCAAAATGTTCGCCAAAGGAAACTAAAGAATCAAAAGCTTTGACAAGTCCCGTTTTCACCATTATATATGTACACTAACTATCCCTAATATTTTTGGATTTTTCTTTTTCTTTTCTTAACTACCATGTTTGACTTCCTTTATTTTATCAACACTGGGATCATAGAATGAGAAGCGCCCATAGAATAATCTACGGATGTCCTGACGGATAAATTCATCGTCCCCGATTTTTCACTAGTTCCAATATATAAATATAATATATAATAAATATATATAATATAAATATAATAAGTAAGGAAAAATATCAATGATAAGAATTCCGTGAGGCTTTTTATAAGATTTTTCACTTTTATCCAAAGCAAAAACCCTAAAAAAACTTTCCGGGTCGTTTCCCGTCGAGGCGTGAATTTGAGAATCAAGAATCGGTTTGGGATTTATGCTTGAATATAACAAATTTTGATTGGGTTTTCTATTTCTACGGGAAAAAGCAAGTAAAAGGCAATCTAAACTAAAAACGAATTTAAAAACGTAAACGGGAACGTAAAAACGCGACTCAAAAACCTAAAACGAGCAATTTTAACCATACGAATGCAAATTTAATTTTCCTAAGTCCTAAATGATAAAAGAAAATTAAAAAAAAAGAATTATAATTTTTTGACTTTTATTTTATTTATTATGAATTAAAAACAGTTTTAATCTAAAAAATTAATTAAAAATACTAAACTAAATGGTAAAAATCTGAAAAAATTAAGAAAAGTACTTTGAACAGTTTAGAAATTATGAAAATTGAAATGGTGAAACCAGCTTATCGCAATAAGCTGAAAATAAGCAAAAAGGGCTTATAAGCAAAACTATCTAAAAAAAGGTTAAAAGAAAAGTTTGTGCAAGTTCAAACGGAAAAGACCCCAGGGCACGTTTGGTAGCAGAGTGTGGTGTTAAAAGCTTGGTGATGTTGGTTGAGGTCAAGGGTTCGAGCCTTGCTCACCCTTGACTTTCCAATTCCCAGGTTTTTATTTTTGTAAAACTTTTTAACAAAGCTTATTGATAAGATAAAAATAAGCATTTTTTATAACTGTAACTATTTTTGAAAAGCACTAAATAAGCCAGAAATAAGCTTTTAAGCTGACAGATATGCTAAGTTAAACTAAATGACTAAATGGCTAAACTAAGGCTATTTTGGACTAATAAGTAGCGTAGTGGGAAATCACATCAACACCTTCTTCCTATTATGGCTAAGGATATGTGTCTTAGTTTGAACCCTCACCTAGACCTCGCTTCCTGGTGAGATATCACAACACACCAAATCCCTAGAAGTAAAGATGTCTTAGTTTGAACCCCCACCTCGTGGTTAGCGGAGTGGGATATCACGACACATATTTTACTTGTTCCATATAATCAAATGTATGCTTCATGGGCATAATTTTAATATTCATGCATTTTTGCATTCATACTTCATTCATGCTTCTTTGGCATTTTAACTTTCGAATTACTAAGAACAGAAAAATTTCGTTTTAAAGAATCAAGTTACAAATTTGAAGCTTTTTCTAAAAACATCGATTGACTTAGCTGAATTAAAATAAGCACGTATATAAGCTTTAGAAGAATCTTGCTTAGCACATAAACTTATATTTAACTCTATCACTTCTTGTTCTTCATCTCGTGAAAGCTTAGCCTACAGTTGAGGAACTAGCTAGGGCTCAACACGCCCGATCGAGTCAAAAATTATTCTCATTCTACCCATTAGGAAAGTCGAAACTGTGACAAAACACTTATTTTATTTTTGAAAATTTTAAATTTTTTCATTTTTTTGGTATTTTTGCAAAAATTTGGTGGTAAAAACGGGATTACGTGATAACAACGGCTGCAGGCAAAAATCAAATCGAAGATCCCCCCCCCCCCATACTAGAACTAAACATCGTCCTCGATGTTTCAAAGGGGTTCCTACGCAAATCTAGGCGTTTTTTAAGTGGTGCAAAGGATAAACGTTAGTCGATTAGATTTGGATAACTGGAATTCCCAAAATGAAGCTGGAGGAGGTGAAACTCTCGATAAAGATACAAAGCACGAGAGTTTCTTCACCAAATCCGGGCAATCCTGGACAATTAACAACACAAACACGAAACACGGGTAATGGAAGAGGCAAGCCTCCACACAACAAGAAAACACTTATTCATTTTTACACAATACTACGATAAGCATGGGGTGCCTCCCACGAAGCGCTTGTTTAAGGTCGCTATGCTTGACCCGTCACCTGAATTTATTGGACATTGGGGAATGTTTGGAGATCCGGGACTACCAATTGTGGTACGTCCCCTCCAAAGTGTAGAGTTTAATCCGAGACTTCTCTTGAAAGTTTTGGCCCGGAAGTTTTGAGATACTAGACGGTGCGTTACGGGGAAATTGTGTGATACGTGAAAATGGTTCCTGACCAACGGGTTTTAAGTTTTCCTGAGAAAATCTTTAGTCTAGAGTTAAAGGGAGGGACTCGTCACGACGTTGCAACGCGGGGTTCTTGATCTTGGAGTCGTGCATCCTCTTTTTCTTTTCTTTATAGATCAAAGGAGTTTCATAGCTTCATCACGGAGATAAAATTAAGTTCATTCAGTTGAACTTTTCCTATGGTTCACAGCGGTGTTCAGGTCAAAGTTAGTATGTTTCAAGGCCCAGTCGGCTTGTGTATAACTCAATTTGGCAGATGGTAGCAGGTATTTACGTTAAACCAGCTATATGGGATACAACCAATGGGTGTTTTGTAAGCGGTGCGGAAAGCCTCATAAAGCATCATCGAGTTATCTGACCAAGAGGCGACGGTTTTCTTCCTAAATTTGATCTTCACGAATTCTCTTCAAGCCTTCGATTGGGAGAACTCGACTTGTCCACTGTTTGTGGATGGTTATACAAGTGGAAATGTCGATGGGTAACTCCATATTTAAGCATCACCTTGGCAAATTAATCATTACAAAAATGAGTGCCTCGGTCACTGATAATTGCTCGGGGAGTTCCGAATCGGGCAAAAAGAGCTTTTAAAAATCTTACTATAACCCTAGCATCATTGGTGGGGAGCGCTTTCGCTTAACCAATTTTGAAAGGTAATCAACTGTAACTAGGATGTATTTGTTGCCTTTTGGATGATGGGAAAAATGGCCCCATAGTCAATGCCCAGACGTCAAAGATTTCACAGACTTGGATGGAATTTTGTGATGGAATTTTGTGGCATTTCATCCCGTTGTGAAATTTTTCCTTGACGCTGGCATGAATTGCAGCTTTTAACCAACTCATGGGCATCTTTGTAGATTGTGGACCAAAAGAATCCGGAATCGAAGATTTTCTTGCTGTGTTAGTTAGCACCTGTGTTTCACGGTGGGACCATCGTGCAAGCCATGAGGATGTCCTGGGCTTCTTTGCAAAAACACAACGTCGAATAACTTGTTCCGCCACAGATTTAAACAGAAGGGATCTTCCCAGCAATATGGCTTCACGTCTTTGAAGAATTTTCTTTTCTGCTGGGTTGACATCCCTTTGATCACGAAATTTCCCGCATGGTAGTTTGCGATGTCAGCAAACCATGGGGTACTAGCATCAAGAAAAGCAATCGAACTAAGAGTTTCAAGAGGAAACTTTTCATTTATTTCCTTTGGATCGAGCTCATTCTTGTGAGGATTCTCTAATCGTGATAGATGATCAGCCGCTAGGTTCTCAGCTCCTTTCGTGTCAACTACATCAAAGTCGAACTCTTGAAGGAGCAGAACCCATCGGAGCAATCTCGCCTTAGAATCTTTCTTTGCAAAGAGATACTTGAGGGCGGAATGATCCGTATACACAGTGCATTTGTTCATGACAAGGTAAGATCAGAATTTTTCGAATGCGTACACCACGGCTAACATTTCTTTCTCTGTCGTGGTGTAACGTGATTCCGCCTCATTCATTGTTTTACTTGCATAATGTATAGGCCTGATGATTTCTCATGACGTTTGCCCCAGACTGCACCTAGGCGAAATCGTTTGCTCGTCATAAGTTCATATGGTTCATTCGTCTGGGGCGAATCAGGATTGGAGCTCGGGGTGACTTTTTTTTTTTTTGTCTCACCCCAAACAAACCCAATTTTTTTAGTATACTTTTTGTGAGAGTTTAAATGGGGCTTTCAATACACTCTTTGAGAAATAAAACGGACGTCTCTTTTTCAGGGCAAATGGGTATGGGAGGCTATTTTTGAGAAATTCTGGATTGAATCTTCTATTAAACCCGGCTAATGCCCAGAAAAACTACGGATACCTTTTACAGTAGTCGGGTGAGGGAGCTTGGCGTAATAGTCAAATCTTAGCCCGATCGACTCTTTTTCCCGGATTGGAGTTTTTTTGTTCTGAAGAACAATGCTTCTTAACCATTTGAAATGAGCTTTTTCTCCCAGAAGATTTTTTTCGATTTTTAGGTTTTAGATTACTCATACATATAATTGTGGTGGGAACAATACCCAACCCAATAAAAATACTCCACGTTTTTTTAGAGCTAAATAGGTGTCTTCACACCGCTTTAAGCATCTTTTCAAATGGGTTAGGCATGCTAGAGATAAGAACTTCATAGAACTGAAAAGTTCATTCCATAAACACCTCCATCGTTTTTTCGATCATGTGTGGAAGATTGCATCATACATCTCTGAAAGTGCTGTTGCCATTGCAGAGGCCAAAGGGCATTGCGTCGGTAGGCAAAGGTATCCGTCATGGGCAAGTAAATGTTGTCTTTTTCACTTCTGATCATTTGGGTCGATGAGTATTTGAAAATAAAACCCGAGAAAAACCATTGAGAAAACAATAGTATTCTTTTCCCGCAAGCCTCTCGAGCATATTGGTCATGAATGGTAGTGGGAAGTGGGTCTTTTCGGGTGGCTTCATTCTACTTTCGGTAGTCAATGCATTTACCCGCCATCCGTTATCAATCGAGTTGGGGATCAACTCTATTTTTGCTCATTCTCAACTACGGTGAAAACACCCTTTCTTTTGGTACGCAGTGTACCGGCTTACCTAGGGAACTATCGAGGATAGGGTAAATATAATCCCAGCAGTCAACGAAGTTTTTCAACTTCATTTTTGATGACATCGTGGATTTTTGGGTTTACCCTTTGATGTTGGACCGCTGGTGTGTAGTCCTCTTCCATTAGAATTTTGTGAGTATAAAATTCCGGGTTAATACCCTTTATATCGGAGCAGAGGTTCCAAGCGATGGCTCGCTTTGTGGACTGCTACACCTTTATGAGAGCGGCTTTCTCCCGACCACTCATATCTTTAGCAAGTATGATTGGGTAACTTGTTGTCACCTTCTAAAAATGCATATTCGAGGTGGGGAGGTAAGTCCTTGAGTTGCTCGGGAGGTTCATAATTGATGTTTATGTTTTGGTTTACAAATATTAAGCTTCTTTTCTAACTTTCAGGGGAAAATAATTTGCATGGTTGGGAAGTGGTGATAAGGGCTCACTATTTAGGATAGCTTCAAGAAGAAGAATGTCCTTCTCGGGATCACATTCGGCATCATCAATTCCTGACTTATACGAAGTATCAGAAAGTTCAGCCTCGATTTCTTCAAGAATGAAATCACTACCCTCGAATGGAGTGAGGGTGGGAGAAGTGGTATCAACAATTGGTTCAAAGTAAGGAGTGGAATTTCCATTTGCTAATACTTCCGAGAATCCTAAAACTTCTTGAGAATATTCCTCACACGCTATATCAATAAAGTCGACCTTGTTAACTGATTCCATGGCATTGTAGGAGAAATTTTTCGTATCACCTACTTTGAAAGTCACGGATTTGTCATCATGTCTTAAGGTCATCTCTTCACCGTGTACATCAATCAAAGCTCTTGCCGTTCTTTAAATGGTCTTCCTAAATCAACGGGACTCTAGGGTCAGCTGGCATCATAGTCAATCTACACACAAAATCGGTGAAAGTAGAAGGTACAACCTTCACAAAACATCTTCGGCTATCCGGTGGGAGTGGAGGATTGAATCGGGTCGGCCTAATTCGAGGACCATCCTAGTTTTGGTCAGTCCTTGGCGATTAAGCTTTTCAAAAACGTTGGAGAGTGGCATTTAGATTGATGCTTGCCTTGAGGATCGGCCAGGCTAAGCATTCATCCAATCTGGAAAAATCACACGGTATCAGAAATCTACCAAGGGTCTCTAATTTCTCAGAAATGTCTTTAGGATGACTGGCGAGCAATTTTATTAACCGGTGTTTGGTTAATCCAAGATTTTGTCTTTGTTGTTCAAAAGCTTCTGAACATCGGTTGCTAACTTAGGCATGTGTAGGAGAGCATCGCGAAGCTCAGCTCGCAGTAGAGATTCCTAAAAAATTTCCCATAAATTTCAAAGCTAAAAGGTCGTCCTTTTCGCGGATTTTCTCCTTGTTTACCCTAGATGGATATGGTAAATCGTTTTGGCTCTAGGCATGACAACTGGTTCATCAAACTGGATATCTGAAGGATGGACGTCTTTGTTCCCCCGTTAGGGAAGCACCCGTGTCCTTTGTTACTCGGTTTCAATTTCCCAACGGTGGTGAATTTGAGGTCCATCATATGAAACACCGCTTCTGGTGGTGATTGCTTTCAATTCACCCTTCGGGTTAGCAACGGTGTTGCTAGGAAGAGAACCCGAACTTGAAGTAGAAGCTTGGTTGGAATTTACGATTTTGGTGAGCAAGTCGGTTATGTTGGACATTTGGTTTTGCATGTTTTGCATAACCGCATCATTAGCCTTGACGTAGTTATCAAAATCGGGCTTAGACACACCCGAAGCTTGATGAGCTTGGTAAGCTGGGTGTTGATTAACCGGGGGTTGATATATTGGGGCTTGTTGTTGAACCTGGGGTCGTTGGATTTGACCCTGGTTGTAGCCATTCCCACGGTTTTGGTTTTGGTTCCAACGATTTTGATTGTTGGTTTGGCTGTTGTGTTGCATGGGAGGAAAACCGGGTGGTCTGATTTGGTTCGCCATCAGGTGCGCGGACGTAACCGGATTTCCTTGGTTAAAATTTGTATGCATGGCTGCTTGCGAGACGTATTCTTGGATGTTATCTCGGTAATTGTTGCTATCGGTAGCCGGACAATTACGATATGTCATGGGAACACCCGCAGGGTAAACACAACTTTGCTCAACCGCTTTTATGGGAGCGGAGGCTGGAACTGGAGATGTCTGCTTGTCCAGAAGTAGAGCTCTAACCATATCTTTCAATTCAGCAACATCGGGAGATACACCGGAGGTGGAAGCGCTCGTACTCACTTTAGCAACAATGGCTTTGCTTCGGGAGTTACGAACTTTGGACTTGCTTTCGATGATGCTTGAGCAATCAGCGGGCCTTTTGTCCAAAGTCTACCCACCTGCGGCGGGAGTTCAAAGAGTCTTGATCATTTAACAATTTAGGCATTGTAAAATGTATCAAGTTGTGATGCTCCCCGGAGAATCCATGATGTGGACATTGCTCGGAGAAGGATCTTTGAATCGATTTCCCAAAGCCTCGCTAAAACGATACTCATCAAATCCTTTGTTTGAAATTGGTATCTCGTGCGACGATTTGTCGTTTTAGATGGTGGGAAAAAATGGATTTATGAATTTAGCAACGGAGGTCATCCCATGTTCTGAATTGATCGAGGGGTTCTTTCTCTAACGCCATATCGGGTGCCCCCTCGAGAGAGAAAGGTAAAGGACAAAAAAGCATCAACTTAATTGATGTGGTCGGGGACATTAGGATATCTCAAAGTAGGAGGTGACTTTTATTGAAGTAACGGATGTGGGGCATGTGGGTCCTCTTTGTCATGTCGATGAATTGCTTGTTCTGGACAAGGTTAGCAACCCATGCTGATCTCAAAATTTGTGCTGCCGATTTCAGGAACAACAATTGCGTCCTGTATCCTCGGTGGGAAGCCTTTGAGCAATTCTGCCATAGTCGATTACAGCCCATCGTGTCTTTGGGAGGTTCAACAAGATTCGGAGGAACTTGTTGTTGTTGATGTTGTTGTCGAAGACGACGAGCTTGAGAACGAGTGCACATGCACTAAATAGAAATATAAAAAAGAAAATTTACACTAATTTTTATTTGGTTTTTTCAATGATTTATTCACAATTGATTTTTACGGACAATGAGACAAGACAACTTTAACCAAATAATCTACTTACTTCACGGTAGCTCTCAAAAAGATAAACGCACAGGTGAGCGGAGGAGTAGGAATAGCGCGAAGCTTATTTCTCCTTTCGGGTCGTAGTTCCTAGGAACAACCCTCCTTATACCCACTTTATAGTTTGTTTAACTTTTCAAGGTGAGCCGTATATCGTAAGAGACACAAATGACAAGTTTTAAATCTTTTGTTCGAGTTGGGAACCAATAAGTTCACCGGAAGTTATTATGATAATACCTCAATTGAGAATATTATATTTTGGTATTTTTACCAATTTGTGAATTTTTTTTTTTTTTTTTTTTTTATGGACAATGATTTTATATTTTTGGTTTGTTTTTATATGATAATTATACTAATAAAAGAAAATGAAAAATATTTTTGTACTTTTTATGTTTTTATAGAAGAAAATATTCACAGATGTAAACACAAATTTTCAAACGTAAGACTATTCGTTTTCAGCCTCCCCGGCAGCGGCGCCAAAAATTGACTCGCTAAAACTTACTCCTTAAAACATATCTATATATGATGTAAATACTTAGATAAATGTAAACATAGATAAATATATATCAAGGAACAAATCCGCGAGAGCAATGAAACCGGAAGCAGTATAGAGAGTCTCCGGGTCGTTATGTCCCAACGAGGCTGGAATGGAAAAATCGCAAGACGATTGATGATTGGTGTTTGAATGTAACAAGGAATGATTGGGAATTAATACTGAAAGCAAATGCACATAAAAATTAAACAAAGAACATAAGCTGGAACAAGAATCAGAGCTAGCAAAGGCAAAAACACTTAAAACTTTTACACTAAGGCACAAATAAGCTCAAATAAACTTAAGGCAAATCAAATAAGCTAAACTAACTCTAAATAAGCAAATACAAAAAAAACAATTAAGCTAAATTAAACAAGATAAACACAACAGTACTAACAACAGTACTAACAGTATTAACTACCAGTACTAACTTGGAGTTAGTACTGCTAGCTTTGAGTTAGTACTGTTAGCTTAAGGTTAGTACTGCTAGGCTAGCAAAACACAAAGAGGCAATAAATAAGCAAATAAGCTAAAACAGATATTCACCTAACCTTAATAAGCACTTAGTAATAAGAATAAGCAACTAGAATGAACTAAAATAACAAATAAGCTAAAAAGCTACAAACTGATACATTATTGAAAATACTTTAAAAAGGAAAATAAACTTAAATAAGCAAACAGTAAAGGAAAATGGTTTAATCTACTCTAAAAAGCTAAGGAAATCTTAAACAAGCTGAAATAATAAGCTGATAAGCTAAAATGAACCACCAGTACTAACAATTTTAACTAACGGTACTAACTTGGAGCTAGTGTTGAGTTAGTACTGCTACCTTTGAAATCCAAGAAAATGAACTAGCAGTACTAACTTGGAGTTAGTACTGGTAGCTTTAAGTTAATACTGCTAGGTTTAAATCCTAAAAATTGAACTAGCAGTACTAACTTGGAGTTAGTACTGCTTGTTCAAAACAGCCCTTAACATTTCCAAAAATCATTTTTATTTCAAACTGATTAAAAACAGATTATCAAATAACAAATTAAAGCATTTATTAGAGACTTTCAATCAGAATAAGCATATAGCATTTCTGCAATATCTTAAGAGAAATAAGAGAAAAAGAAACTTACAACACCCTTGCTCAAAACAGGGCTAAACAAAAAGTCTACAAGCTCTAGCTTGTATTAAACAAGCTAGTGAGTGTCCTAAGCCCAATCCAGACTGGCTTATCATCCATAAACATAAGTGTGGTATACTTTGAGAGTGATATTTATGTTTTTCTTTAACCTACTTACAAACACTTTTTTATTTTTTACTTAATGAAAACAGCTTATAAGTAAGCTGTGGTGAGAGCTTTTTGAACACAAAACAATATGATTAAGAAACTTAACACTGGTATTGACTTAAAAACTTCAAACTTGCATTAATCTTGAAAGTGTTACAAAGCTGAAAATAAAAGCTGTAAATGACTTTTAAAAACTGAAAATTAAACTTAAGATATTCTAAAAATTAACTAGTTACTAAAAATTAAAACTCGATGCCTCAAAGGCTTACAAAAAGCTCTATATATAGCCGAAGTCTTGGACTTGCAGCTTGTGCTTCTTTGGAGAGATAAAAACAAAGTGTGCTTGTTGTGTGAGGGGAATCAAAAGCAAATCCCAGCCTTTGATTTCTTTTGAGCTTCTTTGGAGAAAATCTCAGCCATCGAAATGCTTTTAGGAATGGAGAGGGATTACCAACATGGCATTTATACAACTGGGGAGGGTTAGTAGGGTGGATGAAATGATTTTGGCTAGGGAGAGAAGTGGTTTTGCAGGGAAGAAGTATGGGGCGACATACAAGTTGTAACTGGGTTTTGGGGCGGGAAAGAAGACTTTTTGGGGGAGTAGGCAGAAATGGTCCCCTAAAGTCTTATAACTTCAATGAAATCTCTACCCGGTTTGCACTTTTGACCCTTGTCTTTTAATTCGTGAAATACAACTTGAGGTTTTGGCAGTTTTAGTCCCTCATGTTGTATTTTCTTCACTTGGATTACCTTCTCTCGTAACCAATCGAGTAGGAATTAACTCATTTTCATCATTCTCAACAACGGTAAAGCCACTCTTTTTCGGTACGCAATGTACGGGGCTTACCCAAGGACTATCCTAGATCTAGTAAATTAATCTGGCGTCAAGAAGTTTTTCAACCTCCTTTTTGATGACATCATGGATCTTTAGATTCACCCATCTTTGGTGTTGAACCGCTGGTTTGTAGTCCTCCTCCATAAGAATCTTGTGAGTACAAAATTCCAGGTTAATACCCTTGATGTCGGAGAGTTTCCAAGCGATGACTCGCTTGTGTGACTTCAAAACTTTTATGAGGATGGCTTTCTCCTCGACACTCAAGTCTTTAGCAAATATGACAGGCAACTTGTTGTCACCTTCCAAAAATGCGTATTCGAGATGAGGAGGTAAGTCCTTGAGTTCGACCTCGGGAGGTTCATCAATTGAAGATTTATCAGTTTTAGCTTCACAAACTTTTAAACTCTGTTTTGAAATTTTAGGAATAATAATTTCCTTAGTGGAGGGGGTAATGATGGGTATCATCATTGAGAACTGATCAAGAAGAAGAATATCCCATCGGGTCTAGTAAGGAGTCATCAACTTTTGGTGAAGTTGGATCATCTTTAAGAGCGAGGAAAGCATCGACTTCCTCGAGAAGAAAATCACTATCCCCGAAGGGAGTGAGAGTCGAAGAAGAGGTAGAAACGATGGGTCTAATAAGGCGGTGCTATTTCCACTTGCGATCATATCGGAGACAACCTGAGAACTTTTGAGAATACTCTCACAGCATTTCAATGACGTCAATTTCGGTTCGCCCGTCATATCATCGTAATTAGAGAATTATCTCGAAGTTTGGTCAAGATTGAATGTTACGGCTTCTTTTCCAACACGAAGAGTTAATTCACCTTAGTAAACATCAATCAAAGCACAGGTACGGTCTTAATAAAAGGATCTCCCGAGAATTAAGAGGACTCGGGGATCGGCATCAAAGTCTACGACTACAAAGTCGGCCGGGAATTTGAACTTTCCTACTTTTAGGTAGACATCTTCGGCGATACCGATCGGTTGGGAGATCGAACGGTCCGCAAGTTCAAGAGTCATACAAGTAGGAGTGAGCTCCGGAAGAGAAAGCTTTTTCCACACGGATAATGGCATGAGATTTATGCTAGCGCCAAGATCGGCCAAGGCTAAGCACTCATCCATTCCGGGAAAATCACACGGTATGAGAAATTTTCTGGGTTCTCCAAGTTTTTTGGGTAACTTGTTGAGGATGACCGCCGAGCAATGCTCATTCAACGGAGTTCTAGCCATTTCACTTAATTTTTCTTTGTTTCTAATTAAAGCTTTAAGAGTCGAGGCAAATTTTGGCATAAGAATCAAAGCATCCGTGAGGCTAATTTTGAAACTCAAATCTTTAAAGATTTCATAGAATTTCTCAATTTGGCCGTTAGCTTTTTCACGGCGCCTTTCATCATTACGTCTCGAAGGATATGGAATTGATGATTTTTGGTTAGGCATCGGAGCACTATCGGGAGTAACAACGGGCTTAGAATTTGGTACATGGGGTTGATCTTGGACAACCAAAGGTTGGACGTCTTTGGTACTTCTGTTATTAGTAGGAGGCACCGTGTCCTTTGTCACCTCGGTTTCACGTTCCACTTCTTTAGGAGGAGAAGTAGGAATTGTGGGTCCTCGATAAGCAACACTGCTTCGGGTGGTAATACCTTTCAAATCTACCTTCGGGTTAGTAATGGTATTACTAGGGAGAGAACCCGAGCCTGAAGTAGAAGATGTATTGGAATTCACGAATTTGGAAAGCATGTCCGTTAAATTAGTCATTTGATTTTGCAAGTTTTGGTTTTGGTCTTGCATGTTTCTCATAACCGCATCATTAGCCTTGACGTAGCTTTCAAAATCGGTCTTTGTCACACCTTGTGTTTGCGGAGCCGGAGCTTGGTAAGGTGGAGCTTGGTGAATCGCGGGTTGATTAATCGGGGGTCGATAAATTTGGCTTTGGTTGTAATTATTCCCCCGGTTTTGGTTGTAACGATTTTGGTTATTTCCTTGGTTTTGTTGAATGGGAGGAAAACCGGGAGGTCTAATTTGATTAGCAATCGGGGCTCGGTAACCGGTATTTCCTTGGTTGAAATTAGTTGCGGCGGCTTGAAAGACATACTCTTGAATATTATCACGATAAACGTTGCCATCGGTGGCGGGACAATTTCGGTAAGAATGAGCACCACCACAAGTAACACAACTTTCCTCGACCGCTTTCACGGGAGCGGAAGCTTGGGATTTCTTATCGAGAAGTAAATCTTTTACCATATCTTTAAGTTCGGCAACATCGGGAGAGATACCGGGGGTAGAAGAGCTCGAACTCACTTTAGCAACAACAGGTTTGTTACGTGAATTACGAACTTTGGATTTGCTCTCAATGATTCTTAGGCAATCATGGGGCATTTTATCCAAAAAGTTACCACCTGCGGTGGAATTCAACGAATCTTGATCATTAGAGTTCAAAGCATTATAGAATGTATCGAGTTGACGTAACTCCAAAAATCTATGATGTGGACATGCCCGAAGAAGATCATTGAATCGGTCCCATGGCTCATAAATAGTTTCATCAAATCGTTGTTGAAATCTCGTGATTTCATTTCGAAGATTTATTGTTTTGGAAGGAGGGAAGAATTTGTTGATGAATTTCGAAACAAGATCATCCCATGTGAGAATCGGTCGAGGGGGTTCTTTTCAAGCCAAATCCGGGCTGCACCCTCGAGGGAAAATGGGAAAAGCATAAGCTTTACCGACGTACTCGGGACGTTCGAGAACTTCATCGTAGAAGTGATCTTGTTGAAATAACGGATGTGAGCATGAGGGTCTTCTTTGTCATGTCCAAAAAATTGTTTGTTTTGAACGAGGGTAAGCAAACCGTGCTTAAGCTCAAAGTTGTCCGCGGTGATCTCGGGCACAACGATGGCATCCTCGTAACCCACAGTGGGTGCTTCGAGCAATTGAGCCATAGTATGATTATCGTCCATCGTAACTACGGGAGGAGCTTGATTTTCAATTGGTTCCACAAGATTAAATGGTTCAACAAAAGTCGGGTTGACTTGTTGTTGTTGACGGTTAGAATTACGAGATTGAGAACGAGTGCGCATGCACTAAAATGTAAAAAGAAAATTTATACTAATTTTTTTTCTTTTTTTTTAATTTTTTGGTTTTTCAACAATGTATTCACAATAAATTTTAAATACGGACAATGAGATAAGACACTTAAACCTAATAATCAACTCGCTTCTCGGTAACTCTTCGAAGAAAAACGCACAAAGGAGTTTGTTTAACTTTCAAAGGTGAGCCGTACCTCGCGAGAGACACAAAAGGTAAGTTTTTGATCTTTGGTTCGGGAACTTATTAATGGATAATACTTCATTTGAAAGTATTATATGTTGGTGTTCTTTTACCAACTTGGTAAATTTTATTTATTTATTTTTTATGGATAATGTTTTTATATTTTTGGTTTTTCTTGTTTTTATATTATAATTATACTAATAAAAGAGAATGAAAAATATTTTTGTATTCATTTTTGTATTTTATTTTTTTATTTTTATTTTTTTATAAGAAAATAAGCAAAATAACTTCACACGGAAGGATCTTCAAACACAAATTTTCAAACGACTCAACAATCGTAGACAAACCTCCCCGGCAACGGCATCAAAAACTGATCGGAGTTGACTCACACCTTATATATATATAAATATAAATAAATATATAAATATATAAATATAGGGTAAGAATATAAAAAATCACAATTATAGTAATCCGGGAGTATGATTCCCGGGTTGTTATCCCCAACGAGGAATGCAATTGAAAGCCGAGAGTCGTTTTGAGAATCAATATCTGAATGAAACAAGATTATGATTGGTTTTCTAAAACTACGAGAAAATTAAGGCAAAAACTTAAAAACACTTAAAGGAAGACAAATTTTAACTAAAAACGCTAAACGGGAATCCTGAACGGGACCTAAAAACCTAAATTATCAAAATTAAGTCCGAAATTGTTCTTTTTGGTTTTTATAAGTCTTAATTAACTAAAAAGCTAGAACAAAGAAAACTAGACTAAAAACGAAGGTGGTTAGGGCTTGAAAACACTAAAAACGTGAACGAGATTCAATCCCGTTCTTTAAAAAACGAAATTTTGCAATTTTAACCCTACGAAAGCAAATCTAATTTTCCTAGGTTCTAAATGTTAAAAGAAAATTTTCTAAAAAAGAATTATATTTTTTTGACTTTTTTTTAATTTTTTATGAATTAAAAACGATTTTAATGAAATTAAATGTTTAAAAATACTAAATAATTTATAAAAAAAACTGGAAAAATCATGAAAAGTAGCTTGAACAGTGAGGAGTCTAATAAAAATAAGATGGGGAAAACAACTTATCGAATAAGCTGTGAAATAAGGTAAAAATGGCTTATAAGCTAAAAGTCCTAAAATGTATATAAAAGATTAATTGTGCAAAGAGAAAACGAAAAAGACCCCAGGGCAAGTGGTAGAGTGTGTGTGTATATAACGTTTGGTTGTGGGGTTAAGGTCCCAGGTTCGAGGGATTAAAATTCTATTTTTTACAACTTTTTAGAGGGATTAAAAATAAGCAACTTTTACAAAACAACTTTTTTTTATAAACCAAAAATAAGCATGAAATAAGCTGTTAAAAGTGACAGAATAAGCTAAATACTACTAAACCATAAAAATGACTAACTGTTGGGCTTTTTAAGCTATTAAACTAAAAGTAGGGCTAATAAGCTGAAAATAACTAAAAAGCTATACCTAAAAAGCATAAACAAACAAAAATAAGCAAAGGGGTTAAGCTAGAATAAGCTAGACAATGACAGATTAACAAAAGAGTTTTAACACTAAAATTTTTAAGTTAAAATGAAAATAAGCTTAAATAAGCTTCATCCTAATGCAAATAAGCTGAATTAAGCTAAACCTATCCTAATGAGCAACACTAAACCTAAATAAGCAAAAGAAATAAGCAAATAAGCTTAAATAAGAACAAGAGCAAAATGGCCAAATCAAACAATCAAAATAGCAAAGGGTTACTTTTGGGCTTAAAATTAAGCAACAAAAAGGAACCTTATGGACATACAGCTTATATAGGCTTAAAGCTTGACTTAAAAACTACAATAATCAGCAATCAAATAGGAGTTTGAAACAAAGATAAGCCAAGAAAAATGCTTATGAAAAAGCTACACACTCAGATTTCAACCCTTAGAAGAATTTTTCAAATCTTTACAAACCCCTACTTTTAAGCTTAAAAATAAGCAAACAATCAGAACCTTACAGACTTGAGACCTAAAAACAAATAAAATATGGACCTCAAGGAACACATATCATCAATCAAAAACCATTTTGAAATAAAGAATAAGCCATAAATATTAAATGAAAAAGCTGTTTTTTTTAACACTTGGTTAACATTGACAGATTTTGGTAAAAACAAACTTGGACAATTATGCAAACTATACTAATCTATTTTTACTGCATTTGTACACTAAAACATGTATGAAAACAACACTCTAAGCACCTAATCCAAATTCAAAGCTAATAAGCAGTATTAA
>BQNB010130695.1:0-18899 GCA_026074375.1 Tanacetum coccineum
ATAATCAATCTCATCATTCAATCTAATTACAAATTTAGAATACGAACATTAAATTGAGACTAGAATTTATCTAGATCACGAAAATATCAATCAAATGATCATAGATATTTTTCCGTGTCTACATGTTTAACCATCCTTGGTTATTACATGAAATCACGAAGTCGATCGCAAGACAACAAGATTAGAACATCGAATTGCAAATCACACTTGCAATGAAAATGTTTCATTGAGTCTAAAGTGTTCAAATGTTGTGAGCTACGGTCAAATTATACCTGCTAAACTTAACACGCTTTAAGTAGGATTGACGACTTATGAATTTTAATCGAGAAACTTATAAGTACTCCAACTTGATAAGCAAGTCTTGGATGTCATTTCCGAAAATTCAAACCAAGAACCCTTATAACTTATATATGCTTCTCTTAATAACTTAATTTCAATGCCATCTCCTAAATAGTGAGAAAATGATCCTTGCCTAAATTTGGCACTTCACTGATCGATGGATCATTCGTCTTAGATTCATCTTCGGCTTAGGTAAATCCGCCCTATGACATTAGATTTAAAACATCTTCTTCTTAAGAATATCTTACTCAAAAGTCCAACATACATGTAACTAACCTTTAATAAATCGTTATTATTTCTACAAAGAAACATTCACAAGATCCATTGAGGTAAATAACCTTAATTGAATTTCTTTCATAAATGACATGCAAAGGTGCATTCTTTGAACACTCTTATTATAGAGCATTACACATTGTCACTCTTAAGCATATTCCTAGCATCTAGATGACTCATTCTCTCTTATACATACAACAACTTGCTTGCTCTCTCATTTAACCTTAGAATTCCACACATCTTGATTAGGATTATGCGAACCAGAATTAAAAGCATATTAGTTGAGTCATATTAGGCCTTCTATGAAGAGACAATACAAATTTCATCTTTGCTACACTTCATTAGGTAAATATAGGTATTTTATTTTGTCTAACTTGAGAATGAATACTGGAGAATCTATTGCACTAGAAATTCAGTTTGACCTAACGGTTGAATTGCTTCTAAGAGTGAAGTTGGGTTCGTGATATAACTTGTAAAAATGGTCTTGTTTAGCCTGAATTGAGCACCACTGGTGATAGTCTCATATTCATTCTCTAATTTGACTAAATAACTCCTCCTAAAAAGGCCTAATGATAGTCTACATTGATGGACTTTGTATCTCATTAGGAGTGCATACTAAGCAAGTAGAAATTAGGTTTCTCCTTAGTCCCCTTGGTCAATCTAGACTACATGCATTTCACATATGTGCTTTGAAATTTCAAGATGATAACGTGCTCCCACGTAATGCAATTATATGCTTTCATGTTTATCTTAATGCTCAATGTTTATTTGCTTAGCTATTGAAAGCATGTTTGTTTAAAAGTCGTTCCTTTTTCTAGCAATTTAGATAAAATATCTCTTTGTTCATCTAAATAACACATGCTCCTAAGTGCTAAATGCTAACATGCTTTACATGATGATTACATTTAAAATTATCATGTTTTGTTTGTGTCATCTTACTTGACTTACATGTTTAATTGAACACCTACAACTATGTTAGGTTGATGTTATGACAAATAAGGTTTAGATGGTCATACAGTCCTTAACATTAATCTTGTTGATATTGCGTTGATGCATGCCTTAGATAAACTGCTTCTTATATCAGTATGGTCTTATACATCAATGTATATATTTCTCACACTATATATATCCTTTCTTCCCTGATTTCGCGTTCCGGGTCACAAATCTAAAAAGTCAAAAGAGTCGCAAATGGTATTAAATCTCTTAGAATCTTCACTCACACACTCCTTTGATCATTATCTTACTTTCTTCCAAATCATCCACTCTTTCGTCAAGAAAAGGTTAGATACAAATCTAACGCTCCTCCAAGTAGGTTTGACAACTTAAATATTTCATCCAAAATATTCAAGTATCTTTAACTTGCGATCGCAAACATTAAAGGTCATATCTAAAAATCCCTATTCAAGCCTTTTAACAACATAAGTTAAAACACTCTCATTTTCTCTTCGACAAAACATTCTTTCTCTTCGACGAAAATATTCTTTCTTTTGACGAAAACATTCTTTCTTCTCTATGAAACATTCTTTCTTTGACGAAAACATTCTTTCTCTTTGACGAAAACATTTTTTTCTCTTCAACGAAAACATTCTTTTCTCTTAGACGAAAACATTCTTTCTCTTCGATGAAACATTCTGTTTCTTCAACGAAAACATCCTTTCTCTCCAATGAAAACATTTTTATTATTAATTCGAGCGAAAAAAAAAAAAAAAATAAACCCCATTATCTCTCTCGACGAAACACTCTTTGTCTTCGATCACACATCTTCCTTCTCACTCAACTACGCCTCTTCAACCAATAGAGATGTCTAATTCACTTTCTCCACTATTTCCTTACCACCTTTAAGACAACGTATACAACGTCGGTGATTGTTTTGTGAACATTCGCAATGCTCAGGAAGAGCTACATAACTTTTTGAGTATAGTTTATCGTACGCTAACAACCATCCGTCTTGACATTGTCAAGCTCATCGTCTCTATCTTCGTTTGTTTTCTTCTTCTTCTTTATTATTATTATTATTATTATTATTATTATTATTATTATTATTATTTACGCTTACAAAACACACCGATGATACATCACCATTTCCCTCGGGACCATGTCTAAAAGGAAACATCTCCATCAAAAAGGTTGCATCTGAAGATAACATCGCCGACATTCCTTCTTTACCCCTCAAGCATGAATCACTAAATTATCTTCGTCAAAGTTTAGGAATGATGGAACACATTCCATAAATCATTCTCTTATTTTCTTCTAGTTTCGATTCTAGTCCGTGTTCCATTTTGTATCGTGACAACTTAACTACTTCATCCAAAGTACTTTAAGTGTTTTTAATTAGCGAAATGCAAATTAAAATGTCACTTTTTTCAAAAAATTCATCAATTTCCCCAAACATCCCTCCGGTTGGCGGTTCGGCGGCCCCCCGATCTATTCTGGCGGCCCCCAGATATATCTGGAACCGCCAGAAGCAGCTTGTAATACCATTCATTTTTTTTCATAACCTAACACTTCCTCTCTTCTTCTACGAGTTGTCGTCTACTCTACACCCAAACCTATACCCAATGTCTCTCTATAGATCAATGGGTCATCCTCATATCCTAACACTCATAAGCATCGTTGCTTATGTTTTCAAGAGTCAAGTGAATTTCATAATGAAATGCGTCTATTAAACACATTCCTTACACTCGATAGACTTACAATCCATCACTTCATAATAAATCCCCTCACATACAAACCTTGGTCCTCACATCTCGCATACGTCTTGTCTCAAATTCATAGACGATTCCTCTCACTCCTAAACGTTTCTTCTCTCTTCTAGTAGTCATTTCAGTTCTGATAGTCTTTCTACTTCTAAAAGTTTCTTCTCACTTGCAAATGTTCCTTTTTTACTTCTAATGAGTCTCCTCATCTCTAACGTTTCTTCTCACTTCTATATGTTTCTTTTCTCTTCTAATAGTCTTGTTACTATTAGAATTCCTCCTACATCCCTTGACAACTTAATTATTTCATCCGAAATATTTAAGTAATTTGCGAAATGCAAATGTCACTCCTTCGCACAACTTTCTACTTTCTAGAAAGTAAAGAACATAAAGAAGATATTAAATCTTCAAGTGTTATTGAGTCACCACATTGTTGAGTCTCTCATTATTATTCCACCATGAAAGAACTACCACCTCATTTCACATCCCACTTTGTTCCTTAACATTGTCAACCAACAAAACACCAAACAAACTTTTAAATTCCCAATCATCCACCTTTGTCCTCATTGGATCTATGCACATCAATGTGTTTAGTGCACAATGAGATATCAATCTTTTTCTATTAACATCTCGTCAACACGTTCCTTCTCTAGTATCGCTCATCCTTTCCTACTTTTCGGCTCTATGAAATCATTTTCATTCACATCCAAGAGCACATCGTCTCCATCCTCGTCTTATTTTTCTTTATATTCTTTTAACGTATATATATATAGACATACTTTTCTAAGATATTAAGTGTCATTCGTCTACTTTCAAATGGTCATTCTCATAATATTTTTTTTTGCGTCATTCAATAAATGAATCCCATTCTCATTTATTAAAAGTCGGTATAATCTTTCTCCGTAAGTATACGTCTCGATTCTTTTTATTTCATCATTTAAGTTATTTTTAAAATAATGATTACTTGTGTCTAGTTTCTACTTCTCTTCCAAAGTGTCATACTTTAGATTAATAAAACCTAGAAGTGCATGTCTAGTTACTCGCTAATGTTCTACTATATGTATATGTGCACTTGTCTACTAACTTTGTTTTGTAGCACACATCCATATCTTGATTCCTTGGTGCCCCAAACAAGGGGGAGCATACACCAAGGGGGAGCACTTGCAAGCATTCTACTCATTTAAATTGCATCGAACTTCTCAGATGGTAATTTATTTATAGATCCGTTATAGTTAATATACAAGAAATGTAATTATCATGGGGACGCAATGAGCAAGGGGGAGCTAGGAGATATGTGGGTAAAAAGCATGGAGTTGGTTAAACCATCAAGATAGAAGACTTTACTATGATGATGCAAGCTCACCTTTATAGGAAGATAGGATTGGGAATTATCTAATACGATGAAGAATTCATTCATACTCCAAATGCTTCACCTCCTCCACTTTAAAATCAACCTCAACCTTAAGGTCCTCTTCTCACACCTTCAACATATATATTTGAAGTACCTACTTTCTTTTCATGTCTTCTCCTCATTTATCACGACCTCCTCTAAATTATCCAAGAAACATAACTTCTTCAACCTATACATAACTTCTTCTCAAACCCCCAACCTATATGCTCGGAGCACATACCTTCTTAAACAACCAACCTATATGCTCCAACCATTATTCAAATAATACCTTTTTGCTTTGACAAAAGGAGGAGAAGGGAGTGTAAACGAGTAAATTTTAAACTTAACTATGTGTTATAGTTTACATAGTTTGTCATCATCAAAAAGGGGGAGATTGTTAGTGTAAATATTACGATATTTAATCTATACGATCTCTTTATGTTTTGGTGATGACAAACATGTGACTTGTAATACGTAACGTAAAGTGCGCAAGTTACTCGTAATCACAAATCATCAATGCATACATGCATCAACATCTCTCGACGTCTCAAGTATGCATCAAGACGGACATTGGTTTACACCTGACGTAAATCACGCAAGGTATGGATAAACAAATCATTAAACTTAATTAGTGATCAAGAAAATAATTTTTCTTCTTAATCCATCATATTTTTATAAAACTAGACTTTTATAAAAATACACAAAATAGTTTTAATTAAATAAAAATAAGTTTTATTTAAAAACATAAAATTTGAAATTTAAATTTCCCCCCCAAAACTGCTGCCAGCTAAGTCAGATAAACCTTCCCCACAAAAAGACAAAAATCAGAGCGTCAGTCTAGGGGCGGCCCCCTTATATATAAGGGACCGCCGGGACCGCCCCCAGCGGACCGTTGGGGAATCCTGGCTATAAATACTGGTTCACCCCTTGCTGAAAATCAACCCTCTTTGCACAGATTTTTCAAATTCCTTTCTCTCTAAATATCTTGATCACTAACATAGTTTAATCTTGTTTAAATGTGATCCAATCTTTTATCCTTTCCTTCTTCCCTTATGTGCAAGAGAAGAACTTTGGTCATCTTGAAGATCCGAAGTTATGTAGTCTAGTTAGTCTATTTGTAACATTTGTTACATATAGATCGAGTCCATGTCTTCCAATCTTTAGTAGTGTGTAGATCCAAATGATGTATATATTTGGATGGGTTGATTGAGGGTTGGTTAGTATTTTAGGCCTTAAAATACATTGATGAAGTGGTAGATTGGTTCTAGCTAAGATTAGGACTCGACATCTAGCTTAGTGTCAGAAAATATTGTAAGCGACGCGGTTTATGTGTTTAGGCCATAAAACACAAGGTTTGTTATGTTGGGCCATAAAACATAACGGGTTTGGTTGTACCCGAAGAAGAACTCGACATCTAGCTTAGTGTCAGAAAATAATGTAAGCATTGGTATAAGGTTTTCTCCGCCGAAAGGGAGCTTGTTGATTAGTGAAGTAACTCTCGAGTTGGATACTCGGGGAGTGGAGTAGGGCGAAGAGGAGCTTCGTGACCGAACCACTATAAATCACCGTGTCGGTTTGCATTTTCTTTTACCTTTCGCTTTACTTATTTCTTTACATTTACCGCTTTACTTTTATACTTGCATTGTGCTTATGATTGTGTGAATGGTTGTGTATATATTGTTAGTTAAGGTTGTGTACTACTTTGTAGTTAATATTGTGGTTGAGTTTGTATTATTAAGATATGTGCTAGTTGTTGTAAAACCTATTATCGACACTTCTCATATTACGTCTAACTTGATTGGCGATTTGATACATTAGTCTGAAATACCTTTCTGGAGGCGGTCCCATAATTCAGGCGGCCCCCTGATATACTTGGCGGCCCCCATATATATATGGGACCGCCAGTAGAAGAGTGATGTAATCTTTGATTTAAAGTTTTTTAATGGAAACGTATTCACCCCCCCCCCCCTCTACGGTTTCCACAGATGGTTTCAAGAAGGTTTGTATCACTTTATAATAACAAAAGGTTTTGTAACATCATTTTTGAGGTTGCGTTACACTATTCAGGAGGTTTCGTATCTTTATGGTTTGGGTTTCGTAACCCAAAGTTCAAAGTGGTGAGTCAAGGACATGGTTGTTATTGCTCGTTAAACATCAAGATTTCAAATACTTACATCTCAAACGATCCAAGTTTTGCTTTGTAATTCATTTTTAATCAACTGTCTACTTCTGTACTTCAACCAACTCTAATATCAACTCTCGCTGCTAGGAAGCTAATGAAAGACCTCCAATGCTTGTGAAGGGAAATTATATTCCATGGGAAAGTTGATTCATAAGGTTTTTAGATAATAAGCTTGAAGACGGGGAGAGAATGTGAAATTCGATACAAAATGGCCCTTATCAAAGACCCATGGTTGTTGATCCAATACATCATATGGTACCAATGCTTGAACGTTGTCCAAATGACTGAGGGTAAACAGAAGCATTACATTGCTGATGTTTTAAGGTTATGAATTATCTTCTTCAGGTTACCAATTGATATATACAATTAGTTATGTATGTAAGAATGCTAAAGAAATGTGGGAATAAATAAAGAGGTTGATGCATGGATCTGCTATTACTACTCATGTGAGACATTCACGTCTTATGGATGAATTTGATAAGTTTGCAGCAAAAAAGGGGAATCATTAGACTCTGTGCATGAAGGTGACCAACACGTGGGAAACTTCATGGATTCGTAATAATGTTCGTCCAATACCGGTGGCAATCAATACAAAGTTTCTCCATTGCTTGCAAAACAGAAATGGTGGCAAATATGTTACCATGGCTTCGTCATTAATCAAACTGGACCTGCAGTCATCTTATGATGTGTTGTATGATCAGGTTAGTGCAATTTGAACACATGTTCTAGCCATCAGGGGAAAAGAAAGCTGCCAAGAATTCATGTTCTTTAGTCTAATTGCTCATTCAAATGTTCTTCATCATAATTTCTCATGCAAACTCTTCTTATCGCTCCACAACCTACTATGTCACATCCTATATCAGTCATTGATTATGATGATGAATATCAAGGGGAGTTACAAGGCGATTCTCAAGAGGATAAGCTTACAACTGCTATGATGTTACTCGCTCAAGAAATCTCTTAAAAGTTCTCTACACCCACCAACAATCATCTTCATGTTCAATAAAAAACAATGAATCAAGCAGTGGTTCAGGTGGTCGGAGGTTGACATACAAACCAGAATGCAGGTTAGGGGAAATGCTAACAAAGAATTGCAGGGAGATATGAACTCAAAGGGTTTAATGAATAATGAAAGCATTCATATTATTCAGCGTATTCACCGAACTGAGTCTACTCAGGAAAAAGCCCCAATGTGTAGTGTTATAATTGCATGAGAAAGGTCATTATGCTGTGTATGTTGAAATCGAAAGTTTATAATTCCAACGTATTTCAGAGAACCAATGGTGTTAGTTGAAAGATGAAGTGAAGCAACTCAGCAACTGAAGGAATGATTTCATGCTTGACTCAACCAGCTTGATGAGAATGCTAAAGGACTGTACCATCCTTATGGATGTAACGGCTGTTAGCCGGTTCATTGCTTCGTCTTTAAGGTTCATGAACAAGTGAGTCATGGAAAACATAAAACTATTATTCAAACAACGGGTGATGATCAAATAGATTCCAATATCATATTTGATGATCCGTTTGTGGAAAATAATGATGGCACGTCTGAACATGATTCAATTTGTTCATGATGGAATATCCGTGAATACAAATGCTAGCATACAATGTTCAACGTGAGGCTGAAAATAAAAAGCGTTTGAATAATGAGCTTAAAAAGCAATAAGATTTGCTACAACGGGAACTTGAGACGTTTAAGGATAGGGTCAAAACATTTAAGTCAAAAATAGTTTAATACTCAACATACAAAGAAACATGTGATGAATCAGAACGTGAATTAAGGAATGATAAGGACACGATTGACCGTCTTGTAAAAGAAAAAGAAAAAATTCAAAATGATTTTTTCAAAGTTGAAAATGAAAAAATAATAATTCAACATGAAAATCAGGTAGAAAATAAGGCTTTTAAAGAACGAGAAGATCGGTATCTTGATGATATCGTTGATCTCGAAGAGAAACTAAGTTCTCATGATCGAATTGTTTATAAAATGGGTCAGTCAATTCAAACGATTCACATGCTTAGAAAGAAACCGAATAAAGTTTATGATCCTTTTCTTAAAGCTGAGTTGGGTTATACAAATCCTGTGCGTCTCAAGAAAGCCATTGCAACACAACCTAAAATGTATGATGGTGATTTACTTCATAACAATAAGTTGGGAATTTATACAACTGATTCAGAGGAAACATTAGAGGATGCAGAAGAAAGTCAAAACAAAATGAGACACAAAATGGTTCAAAATGATTATGAAAAGTTGAATGCGCTTTATGAAACATTGGTTCCTCAACAAGAAACTTTCTACTGAACAAACATATTTTTCAATTCCTTCTACTTCTGATAATGGTTCTACGTCTAAAGATGTTCCATCGGAATCACTAGGTCCAAAAATGCCAACTGAGAGTCGGTTATTAACAATGATTGACACATTGGGAGATACAGTTTCCAAACAAGGATTAATAAAACTTTTTTACAAGACACAGAACGAAGATGGTTGTCTGATAGTCAAAATGAATTAAGAGAGTTTTATAAAACCGATGTGATTCCGATGTCAAGATCTTTATACAAGACTTTGAGTGAAATCAAAGAGGAACTCATTGAGGAAGTGCAGGAAATGTTAAATATTTTTGTGTCAATGGAACAAAAAGTCAATGACAAATCTCCAACAGAAAATATTTTGGAAAATGAAATTGATCGACTTTTGGAAGCATCCTTGACAAGTGAAATCCAAAATTGTGTGTTGCTTTCGGTAGAACAACAAAAACATGAGTTGTTAAAAGTTGAACTTGAGAAAAGTGCAAGTGATTCAAGAGATATCCAAGCCAATTTGCTCAAAAGAATCAAAATTCTTGAAAACGATTTTCAAAGATCACAAGCTCAAAGTATTGATTTTGAACTCAAATTGCAACATCAAAAAGAGAAAATGGATTGTGATGTCTCTTGGAAAGCAAAGTTGTCTACATTGCATGATGAGAACGTGTTGCTAAAACATCAAGTTGAGTCTACTGTTAAAGAACGAGAAAATATTAAACTTGAATTTCAAAAGCTTTTTAACTCAATCAAAGCAACACGGGCTCAGCACTAGAAATTCAATTTGACCCTCAAAGGTGAATTGCTTCCAAGAGTGAGTTGGGTTCGGGGTTGGATATACCCGTTAAAAAGGGCGTTTTCGTGTTTTAGCTGAATTGAGCACCACTAGTGATAGTCTCATATTCATTATCTAATTTGATTAAATGGCTCTTCTTAAATATGCCTAATGATAGTTTACATCGATATGTAGATCTTGGTATTTCATTAGAGTGAACACTAAGCATAGTGATAGAAAAATTAGGTTTCTCCTTAGTCAATCTAGATTACATGCATTTTACATATGTGCTTTGAAGTTTCAAGATGATAACGTGCTCCCACGTAATGCAATTATATGCTTTCATGTTTATCTTAATGCTTAATGTTTATTTGCTTAGATATTGAATGCATGTTTGTTGAAAAAACGTTTGCCTTTTTTCTAGCATTTTAGATAAAATATCTCTTAGTTTAACTAAAAGAACACCATGCCTCTTAAGGGCTAATGCTAACATGTTTTAACATGGATGATTGCATATTTAAATTATCACGTTTTGTATGCATATTTAAATGACCTTGACATTTTATATGTGCACCTACATACTATGTTAGTTTAATGGTATGACAATTTTATTTAAATGTCATTTAGTCTTACACTTAATCTTGCGATGATTTTTGTGTGATGCATGCTTAGATAAACTTGCATGCTTATATCTTATATATCTTATGCATCTAGGTATATATTTTCTCACACTAAAATATTTTTCTTCGCGTCCGGGTCACAAATGTAAAAAGTTAAATGAGTCATAAAATGATTTTATATCTCCTAGAGTCTTCACTCACACATTCTCTTAATCATCATCTTGCTTTCTTCCGAATAATCCACTCTTTTGTCAAGAAAAAGTTTGATACAAATCTAACACTCCTCCTAGTAGGTTTGACATACTCCTTAAATTTTTCATCTCGATATATTACAAGTTCTTTAACTGGCGGGATCGCAAACGTTAAAGGTTATATCCGAAAATCCCTATTCAAGCCTTTTAACAACATTAGTTAAAACGCTATCCTTTTCTCTCGACGAAAACATCCTTTTCTCTTCGATGACAACATTCTTTTCTTGAGAAAACACATGTTTTTTGATGAAAACAATTTTCTCTCTTCGAAGAAAAATTCTTTCTCTTCGAAGAAGATAGAAGAAACATTCTTTCTCTTCGACAAAAACATTCTTTTCTCTTAGACGAAAACATTTTTCTCTTCGACGAAAACATTCTTTCTCCTTGACGAAAACATTCTTTTCTCTTCCACTAAAACATTTTTTTCTTTGCTCGAAACATTATCTCTCTTCGACGAAAACACTCTTTGTCTTTCGATCACACCTCTTCCTTCTCACTCAACCACACATTTAACCATAGAATGTTGAAAATCTCTTCCTTTACTTTTCGTTACCACGCTTTAACTAACCGTATACCTCGTCATGTGATTGTTCTATGAACATTCGCAATGCTCAAGAAGAGCTACATAACTTTTTGAGTATAGTTTATCGTACCTAACCACCAACCGTCTTGACATTGTCAAGCTTGTCATCTCTATCTTCGTTTGTTTTCTTATTTATTATTATTATTATTATTTTCGTGTACGAAACACACCAAAGATACATCACCATTTCCTTCGGGACAATGTCCAAAAGGAAACATCTCCATCGAAAAGGTTGCGTCTGAAGATAACATCGCCGACATTCTTTCTTTACCCCTCAAGCGTGAATCGTTAAATTATCTTTGTCAAGGTTTAGGAATGATGGAACACATTCCATAAATCGTTCTCTTCTTTTCTTCTAGTTTCGATTCTAGTCCGTGTTCCATTCCATGTCGTGACAACTTAACTACTTCATCCGAAGTACTTTAAGTATTTGTATTAGCGAAATGCAAATTAAATGTCACTCTTTTCGTAAAAAAAAATCATCAATTTCCCCAAACATCCCTCCTGTTTGGGGTCCGACGGCCCCCAGATCTATTCTGGCGACCCCCAGATATATCTGGGACGCCTGGCAAGCAGCTTGTAATACCATTCATTTTTTTTCAATTCCATAACCTAACACTTCCTCTCTTCTGCTACGAGTTGACATCTACTCACACCCAAACCTATACCCAATATCTCTCTATAGATCAATGGGTCATCCTCATATCCTAACACTCATAAGCATCTTTGCTTATATTTTCAAGAGTCAAGTGAATTTCATAATGAAATGCGTCTCATTATCAAACCAAATTCCTTACAATTGATAGACTTACAATCCATCACTTCACAATAAATCCCTCACATACAAACCTTGGTTCCTCACATCTCGCATACGTCTTGTCTCAATTCATAGACGATTCTTCTCACTCCTAAATCTTTATTCTCTCTTCTAGTTGTCGTTTCACTTCTGATAGTCTTTCTACTTCTAAAAGTTTCTTCTCACTTCTAAACGCTCCTTTTCACTTATAATGAGTCTCCTCTATCTGCTAACATTTTCTTCTAACTTCTATACGGTTCTTCTTCTTCCAATATCTTGTTACTCATTAGAATTCTACTATATCCCATGACAACTAATTCATTCATCATGAAATATTTAAGTAATTTGTGAAATGCAAATGTCACTCCTTCGCAAAACTTTCCGCTTTCTAGAAAGTGAAGAACATAAAGAAGATATTCAATCTTCAAGTGTTATTGAGTCACCACATTGTTGAGTCTATCATTATTACTCCATCATGAAAGAACTACCACCTCATTTCACATTCCACTTTGTTCCTCAACATTGTTAACCAACAAAACACCAAACCTTAACCTCTAAATTTCCAATCATCCACCATTTGTCTCGATAGGTTCATTATGCACATCAATTGTTGTGCAAATGATATATCAATCTTTTCTATCAACCTCTCGTCAACACGTTTCTTTTTTTAGTATCGCTCTATGGAATCATTTTCATTCACATCCAAGAGCACATCGTCTCCATCCTCGTCTTATTTTTCTTTTTATTCTTTTAAGTATTATATATTATTTTGACAAGATATTAAGGTGTCATCGTCCTATTTTTAAAAGGTCATTCTTCTAATATTTTATGGTCAATCAATAAACGAATCTCATTCTCGTTTATTAAAAGTCTGTCTAATCTTTCTCCGTAAACATACGTCTCGATTCTTTTTATTTCATCATTTAGGTTGTTTTTAAAATAATGATTACTTGTGTCTAGTTTCTACTTCTCTTTCAAAAGTGTCATACTTTAGAATAATAAAACCTAGAAGTGCATGTCTAGTTCCCCGTTAATGTTTTACTATATGTATATGTGCACTTGTCTACTAACTCTGTTTTGTAGCACAACAATGTCGTGTTGATTCCTTGGTTTCCCCAAACAAGGGGGAGCATACACCGAGGGGGAGCACTTGCAAGCGCTCTACTCATTTAAATTGCATCAAACTTCTTGAGCATCGATGGTAATTTATTTGATCCATGGATCCGTTAGAGTCAATATACAAGGATCTGATATTATCGATGGGGACGCAGATGAAGCATAGGGGGTAGCTAGGAGTTGGTTAAACCTGATGATAGAAGACTTCCACTAGGATGATTGCTAGTCACCTTTATAGGAATATAGGGATTGGAGAGTGTCACAATACGATTGAAGGGCTAATCCCCTATTCCAAAATACTTCAATTCATTACTTCAAAATCACCTGCAACCCTTTAGGTTTCATCTAATTATTTTTACCTATATATTGAAGTACCTCAAATTATATCATGCTTCTATCATCTATTATGACCTCTCCTAAATTATCAAAGAAATACAAAACCACCTCAACCTTATTTCTCATGTGTCTTCTATGTGACAACTGTGAATTGAGCAGGTTGGTTTAAACCTTTAGATATGGCTAAGAGTTCATTTTTACGTGTTTAAGTGTTGAGCTATGTGAATTTATGTGGACTAAGTGAGTTAATTATGTGCTTGATATCATTTTGAAGGTGTTTGGGCATCTCATTTTTGAGTGTGTTTGAGTTTGGTGTTAAGTATTCCATTTGTTCACGTGTGGTGATAATGGAAATGAAAGACGCTTGTGTTGCATGCATTGCTAGTCAATGGTTTTTTTTGTTATAAGTATGTGTGTTATGCGTTTATGAGTAATGTGGCATCTTGAAAAATGAAATAAGTGAGTGAAATTATAGAAGTTTGTTAGGCAAACTTTTAAAAATAAAAAGTGGTTTGGGAAATGGAAAAGTTATATTTAGAAGTTTAAGCAAGTTGATCTCGGCGTTAAGGATAAAGGTTTAGCTCAAATTAGCTTAGGTTTTTGTAAAAAAATTAAGGTAATGATAATAATTAAGTAATTAATAATAAAAAAAATAATAAAATAATAAAATAAAAAAATATATGTATAAATACATATTCGGCCGACTAGGGGTTTAAAAAGGAAAAAAAAAGAAAAACAAAGCCCAATTTGATTTCAAATCTCTAATAGGAAAGTATTTATCAATAATAATTATAATAAATAACCCCAAGCAACGAAATTTTACTCCCCATTAGCAGCAATCGGTCGAAAAAAAAACAAGAAGAGAAGGAATAATTAGGGTTTGATCTTTTTGAAGTGAATTCAAGGATTTTAAGGTATGTAGGTTTTCCAATTAGTTTGGTTATTGATTTAATTCATGTAACACATGTATATGATGGATCTAGGGTTTCTAATATTCTGTAAACTAAAGATAATATGCTAATTAGGGTTCTTAGTAATCAATTAGATGCGTGTTGGTGTAATCGTTAGGGTTTAGATCGCGTTAAGACTTGATTTAGATTATGGCAGAATTTAGGGCTGTGTTGTTCGGCTATTATCTCAATGATGGGAATAACTTTTGTCAAGTTTCTGGTGTCTATGATGTAGCTCAAAGAGTCTAGTTTCCAGAACATCCGGCCTCTCTAGAAAGTTTTAAGGCGAGGTCATTTCTTCGATTGTTGGTTACGAGAAAAGTGGTCAAAACAGTAAATACGGGTCTGATTTAGGGCATATTACGAGGTGTAAAACCCCCACTTAAAATTTGAATTTAGCTTAGACCTTATACAGGAGTTTAGTTCTATGTGTCTATTAGAAATCTCCCAAAAAAGAGCTTCTGATTTGGAGTCTAAGTATGCTTTTTAGATCCAAACTTTTTAGTGTGCAAACAGATCCGAATTGGGACTGTTTTGAAGTTTGATTATTCTTTTAGATGGACTTGTGGCAGGTAGAATTGACTCTTGGGATTATACAAAGTAGTTAATATAGACTCATTAATGAACATAGATGATTTTTGGTTTGGAATTATGGTAGGTCAGTAAGTAAGGTTTTGAGTTAAGTTAGTCGCTTAAAATTCTGCAAGTTTGAACAAATTGTGCATAAACTAGTGAAAACGTTGGTAATGAAGTGGTTAAAGTTGGGCATGGTATCGGGGTGACCCGTGAGGGTAACTAAACATCTTAGACATCCATCATATGATTGTTACATGTGCTTAAGCTTTTGGCTTAGTAGCGTGTAACGCGTGTTTGTTTTGATTGTTTAGTTTCGTGCAAGGATTTGGAATTTGCTTAAGCATCAGGTGAGTTTCATAGCCCCTCTTTTCTTATGATTTATTGGGGTGAAAATGATGCAAAGGGTTTGGAAATGTTTTGTATTACTATGGATACTTCGTTGTCGAAGATGCTATCGGACTATACGTGACTATTGTTGTTGTGTGCTATGTTTTGTGATGTGATATTGAGAATTATGAACTAAGTCAGGGGGGATCACATACGGGTATCCATGGTCTGTTTAGTGGAAGGTATTGTGGCCTAGCGGGCAGGGTGGTTACTTTGAGAGTATCCACGGCCGGGGCTAAGGGGGTAACCACAGGGACCTTGGTACGATTGAGACGTCTTATAAATCATTAATGGGAAATCGTGTAATTAGATTGTATTGGATTGGATTGTATTGTATTGGTTATGTATGCTAGCCTGTATGATAGTTCATTTTATTGTCTGCATGTTTTTCTTTATTATAACGTAATAGCGTAGAAGTTTGGGAAGTTTTATTATCATGTCTTAACCTATGACTTCTCAAACTTTAATGTGACGTTTTTTAAGCATCATTTTTAGGTTCGTGGTATCATGATGATAAAAAGGATGTTAGGAAGAGTGGCTAAAGAGACCCTAGGAATTGCTTGTGGAGTTGTCTTTTCTAGTCTTTTCATTTATGACAATTGTTGGCTTTGCGTACTTGTATTGTTGGAGATTTTTAGTATTTAGATTTTTTTGTTTCGTGTATGACATGACTTAGATTAATGCATAGTGATCTTCCTCTTCTTGTGGTGTTGGGTATTGTCATGACACATAGTCCATTTTGATTATTTCCTTTCTCATTTTAGATTTCTCTATTGTAGACACGCTTGTGTTGTGATGATATCCATGATGTTACGCCCGTGTTTAGTTGCTCGCCTAGGCGGGGGTGTGACTATTAGTATCAGGGGCCATTGGTTATAGAGAAGTAGGTGGTTGAGCTTAGACTATAACCTAGGGGTCCTTAATGTAGAGTGATTTAGGATCTTAAGTTGTTTGTAATGCTATAACCTGCTATGATTCCCTATCTATTTTTGATTGCCTATATATCTCGTTGTTTGCTAAGTTTTCATTTAGTTATTTTGTCTACCATTATTTGATATAATATGTATTACTTTCTTAGTATTTTAGCTATGTTTTTCCCTCACCCGTAAGAAGTCTCGTTGGGGAACCATCTTCCCAACTGGACTTAAGCGTTATAAGGATCCAGATGAGGAGCTCTCTTGGTGGAACCGGAAGGTGTAGGAGAGTTGATCGTCTGTCGGATGCGCATTGTAGGGCGTTGGGACCCGCGGAGTCGGGTAGATTCTTGCAAGAGGCAAAGTCAAAACCCAAGCGAGGCCCAGCATAAGTTTATCCCATCCTTTACCTCGTCATGTTGTTATTGATTATTTTTTTTGGATACTTCGTATTTTGGGAGTTGTTGCGAGATTTCCGTTCCTTTATGTCGTTTCGATTTTATTTTGATATAAGTAAGTAGTTAATTAATGGGGCATCCTTTATCTGTTAAGTTGGAGTGGTTTAAGATGTGCAATGTGGTATATGTGCTCATATGTGAATTATTATTAAAATGGGTAATCTGGGGAAGTGGTACGTTACACGTGTGAATGGATGGGCACTGAGTTAAAAACAATTATGGTTGCCAAATCTAATTATAAAAGGCATCACCACTTGGACTTGTGACCATGATGACATTTATTTTGTCCATTGTTTTTGAGTGAAAGGGTGGTAGTGTATATGCGTTCCTTTTGAATTGTATTCATGATAAAGAATGGTGTTTGGGATTAGAGAATTTTTCTCTTACCCTAGTGGGTGGAGTTTGTTCAAGCTGGTTGTCATAGCTAGTAGTTTGCCCTTTTATCTAGTATTGGAGATTACCTAGTATGCTATTTAGAGGTTGCTCGTTTGCTCGGTTGGTTTGGTCTGGATTTCCTTAGTCTAAGTTAGACATTTCCTTCATGAGGACTTTGGTAGTATAGGATTCCTAATTTTCCTATTCGATCGTCTTGTTGTAGTATTGGTTGGTCGGAATATGCTTTTTTTGGATATAAGCCGCGTTTCGTTAGTTCATTTCATTTGCATGATTACTCGTGATGAGTATACAGGTTTCTGTTTTTAAGCACTTAATTGTTTCGCTGTAACATATTAGTGATGGATCATTACTCCTTTTTTGTTATCCCTTGGGGGTTTCGTAACCCGTTGGGGATTATTATCTTCTTGTATCCTGTGTTAGTATCGATGCTTTTAGGTTTGCTCCTTGATCTTATTTGGATAAGACCTTACGTTTTCTTTTGGGTACGGAACGTCTTGCTCAGTGAGTTTTATTGTACGAGTTCGTTTGAATTTTATTTTGAGTTTATGGTCTCCTGGTATTTTTTTCATTCTCAAACAATAGAATTGTGTTAGAGGTCTGTTCGGTGTTTTTACGACCTGTTGGTATTATGGTGTCATTAGTTTGAGTAACATATTTCATTAATTATGACTAATTATAAAACTCTCTTGGAAGGAATTGTGTTAGTGTTTGAGAAAAACTGTGTTTTAAAATGGTATTTGTAAAAAGTTATGTTTAAAATGGTCTTTACATATTGGATTGAAATTTTTTAAGTGGTTTAAATAATTTTATTTTTTCTTTTATTTTAAAAAGCTGGTTTTTAAAGTGATTCATAGTGGTAAGGTTCGTTATACCATTAGAAAAACCATCTCTAGATTTTTTATGACACCCAGAATGAATTTTATAAAGATTAAATTTAAGACAATTTTATTTATTATTTAAAACGATTTTTATACTTAAAGTGATTTTTATAAAAAAACATTATTTCGTTAGGTTTTTTGAATAATAACATTAATTGGTATAAGAATTTCCGTCTTTCGTATTGATTGTTTTATGTGTTCATTTGTCGTGGTACGTCTGTTGATTTCTTTCGTTGCGCGTTGTCACTCGGTGCAATTTACGTATCCTTTTTTAATGGATTCGTATGGTCATTTGATCCACGTTTCTATTTGCATATGTGGATTCTTCATTAAGCATTATTAGACTTTGACTCGATATTCGTTTGTTATCCTATTCGATTGTTCGTAACCTTTGGAGTTCGTTGATACCGTTGAGTCGTGAAAGCTTTGATGTGATTGTGGGAATGGACAAGTTGTCCAAGAGGAAGTTTTGAGAGTATGTCATGAGAAGGTGGTTAGGATACCGTTGGAAGGTGATGAGATACTACGGGTTCATGGTGAACGTACTCAAGGAGTCGTGAAAACCTTAATGAACACAAAGGTAGATGAACTGAAATTGAGTGATATTTCCGTCGTACGATATTTTATTGATGTGTTTCTGGAAGATTTGTCGATGACCACCACGACGACAAGTTGAGTT
>BQNB010130697.1:0-18899 GCA_026074375.1 Tanacetum coccineum
CATATCTTTTTCCAACATAGGTGGACGATTGTCAGCACCCGAAAGAATCGCTTTATCAACAAGAGTCGTCATTGAGAAATTTGTATGTTAAAAGATTACCGTTTGATCGAACGATGATTGAAAGTAATTGTGTCTTTGAGTGAGTTGTCTTTGAGTGTTGTAAGTTTAGAAACTACACGGGATTTTACAACTCTTGATAACCGAGAAGACAATTGGATGTTTCACGGGATTTTACAAATCAAAGAGATAAACCGTATAATTTACTTAAGTAAATTTGAGTTGTTCAAGTGAAATACGTTTCTTTGTGAAAGATGTTAAATCGCCTTCCAAACAAAACTGTTAAACCGTCTTCTAAAGAAAACTGTTAAACCGACTTCAATAGAAAAATTGTTAAACCGCCTTCTATAGAAAATTGTTAAACCGCCTTATAAAAAGAACTGTTAAATCGCCTTGTACTAAAAATTGTTAAACCGCCTTTCACTGGAAACTTGTTAAACCGCCTTGCACTAACAAGTTGTTAAACCGCCTTGCACAGGAAACTGTTAAACCGCCTTGCACTAACCAGTTGTTAAACCGCCTTGCACGGGAAAATGTTAAACCGCCTTGCAAAGAAACTGTTAAACCGCCTTGCAAAGAAATTGTTAAATCGCCTTGCAAAGAAACTGTTAAACCGCCTTGTTAAACCTGCAAAGTTGTTAAACCGCCTTCCACTATGACGAAACTCAAATTTTTCAAAACACAAAAAGACTCACTTTTGATTGTTTTTTCCCAAAATTTCTTGTACAACTAGTATTACTAAGCCTATAGGTACCTTAAAAATGCAAACTTTATGGTTTTTAAGCCAAAAATTTTGAAACTAAGATTTGTACTTTTTAAGACTATTTGAACACAAAAGTTGAACAAAAATGATGTTTTTCTTGAATCTAAGCTTGTACACCTATATTATAAAGATACTAGATAAGATTTACCAAGGTAAATTATCTTTTAGTGTACACAAGAGCTTCGAAAACAAAGAAAGAACAAGAAAATGAGGTACAGTTTAAAAGGAGAAAACGAACAAAAAAACAAACACAAAAACTAAACAAATCACTCCATGGCTCTTGATACCAATTGATGAATATCTAATAACATACTTGATGAGGGAAAGAGAGGTATTTCTAGACAGAGAGTGGTTGGATGAACACTTTAGAGAGAGAAAGTAAACATGAAAGAAAAATGCATTAAGTGTGTGAAATAATGAACAACCAACACCCTTTTCATAGCATGGAAAGGGTATATATACTTCCTAAGTATGATGTATGGGCTTGGGTCTCATGGGATTTCCATGGGCCTTGGGCTAACAAGCCTACTTAAGTTTTAAAAATAACTAAACGAGCTATCTAATGATATCTATGGAAGTGACCGACACTTTCATGTTCCTAACAGGGGGGATATTTGATAACATCAAATATTTGATACTTTTTAGTGTCAATTTCCCCACGAAATTACTTGCAATTGTCTTATAAATACTTGAATTTGATACTTTTACGGTTGTTTTATTGTTTTCAGGTAAAATGCAAGTATGAAACAAGAAACACGGGAAATAGACCAAAAAATGAAGAAAACACGGATTCTTACGAGACTTTACGGCGTAACCCCTACGATAGTGTTACGCCGTAACCTATTCAAGGAAAGACACGTCATCCAGGAACATTACGGCATAACCACACGCAAGGTTTGCGCCGTAACATTATTATTATGGAAGGCTGAGTCATCCGAGTTAGCATTACGGCGTAACATGGACACTTGATTACGTCGTAACATCTTTTAAGCTTGCAAGATGGAAAGTACACGTCAGTAGTTTACGGGGTAAACTTCTAAAAGGTTACGCAGTAAAATATTCGAAATCTATAAATAGAGGCCCCATTCTGACAATTGAAGATCATCTATTCATCAACCATTCACCAACCATTCCACCACAGCTCTAAGAAGCGACCAAGGCTTCTATACCTCGAAGAATTCCACCAGAAGTCCAAGGGAGATCACACTATTCTTACTTTTGTATTTAATCATTCATAATCCACTTTTGTAAGAATTATGAGTTTTCAATCCATGATTACCTTTATTAATTCTTGCTGTGTTATTGTTATAAGCGGCTAAGCACTTCAATTGTTGGCCTAGTCATGAATTTACTATCGTTATAATGTTTGTTTCCTGTTAGATTATGGTTTTGTTGGATATCCTTTGACTATCGTGTAACCCTGGGTTTTGGTAGTATTGTGGGTGGTTTAGATAATGTTAATCCAGTTATTAGATTACCAATTAAACGTGGGATTAGCAGGGTACTAGGGTAGGTTTGGGATCCTATCCCTAGTATAGGAACTGACCAAGTTACCGTCTTTATCACTTAATATACTTAAGAAGCACATGAACTCTTTCAAAGAGGGTTAATAATATGTATAGGTTATTAGAATAGTTCTTGGGATAGTTGGGATTAATCACTATGACTTGGTTGCTAAATTATAGGGCAGACTAAAGATATCTATTCAAGTCTGTCGACTTTAGAAACCACTAATAGAACCATGGTGTAACATTGCACAGGAAAACATAGTTGTAACGGTAGTAATGAAATGGCTAGGCTAGCCGCCTTTCTCCCTGATATCTTCTATTACTTTTACTTTTTGCATATTTACTTTCTTGTTATTTTCATAAATCAACTTCAAACTATTTTCAAAACGTGACACTTTCAAATTAAAACTAATTGACACTTAGCTCTTGGGACGACCTCGGATTTACCATCTCTACACTACTCACGATCGGGTTCTCTGCCCGTTAGTGCGTTTGTCAGGTGAATCGAGTTTTATAAATTTAAAACTTGAACAAAATATATTTTAAAATAAAATACGCATCACAATCCATGAAAGATAACCAAGTTTGGGTTTTGGTTGATCTTCCTCCTAATGGTCAAACTATTAGGAGTAAATGGCTTTTCAAGAAAAAGACTGACATGGATGGCAATGTACACACCTTTAAAGCTCATCTTGTAGCAAAAGGCTATACCCAAATCTACGGTGTAGATTATAGGGAAACCTTTTCTCCTGTTGCAGACATTAGAGCTATAAGGATTCTTTTAGCCATAGCCGCGTTCTATGACTATGAGATTTGGCAAATGGATGTCAAAACCGACTTTCTGAATGGTCACCTAAGCGAGGACGTATATATAATGCAACCTGAGGGGTTTGTGGATTCGAAACATCCAACAAAGTATGCAAACTTCAACGTTCCGTTTATGGATTGAAGCAAGCATCTAGAAGCTGGAATAAAAGATTTGATGTAGAAATCAAGAATATTGGTTTTACTCAAAATCCTGATGAGCCATGTGTATATCTCAAAGCTAGTGGGAGTAATGTTGTGTTCCTAATCTTGTATGTCGATGGCATATTACTCATGGGAAATAACGTTACAATGCTGCAAGAAGTTAAATCTTGGCTTTGTAAGTGTTTTTCTATGAAATACTTAGGAGAAGCAGCATACATTCTTGGAATCAAGATCATACGTGATAGTTCTAAGCGGTTGATAGCTCTTAGTCAAAGTGCTTATCTAGAGAAAATCCTAAAGAAATTTTGGATGAAAAACTCCAAGAAGGGGTATACTCCAATGATAGAAAAGCTTGACTATAGAAAGTCCCAAGGTGCTAAAACACCTAGTGAGGTACAACGTATGCAAAGAGTTCCTTATGCTTCGGCTGTAGGTTTAATCATGTATGCGGTCAGATGTACTAGACCTGATGTTGCCTCTGCGTAAAATTTATGTTGTCGTTTTTAGCAAAATCCTGGTGAGATTCACTGGACTACTATTAAAGCTATTCTTAAGTATTTGAGGAATACTAAAGATATGGTTCTTGTGTATGAGGCAAAACCTAAAGCTAAGCTAAAAGTATCTTGTTATGTTGATGCTAGTTTTCAAACAGATAATGACGATACCAAATCCTAAACAGGATATGTGTTTGTACTTAATGGTGAAGCCGTGGACTGGAAGAGTACCAAGCAGAGCACTACTATTATGTCTTCTATAGAAGCTGAGTACATTGCTGTTGCTGAAGCATCAATGGAAGCCGTCTGGATGAGGAAATTTATTGATGGACTTGGAGGTGTCGTGCCATCGAATAAAAGACCTATGGAAATGCTATGTGACAATGAACCTGAAATAGCAATGGCCAATGATCCTGTAATTTTAAAGGGACCCAGATATTTTTAGAGGAAATATCACTACATTCGTGAAGTAATTCAAGAACGTGAAACTGTCCTTAAGAAAGTTCACACAGATGACAACGTAGCTGATCCGTTTACAAAACCAATGCCGTTCGATAAGCATTATGAATATGCTATGTCGATTGGAATTGTTCCTGCTAGTAGTCGCATGTAAATCTGTGATGTATTAGTTAGTATTTGGATAATGGGATGTTAAATGATTGTTATTTTAATAAAAGAATTAATTTACGTGGTATATTATTTTCATTTCATAATAATTGTCTCCTATATTTGCATGTTTATATCCATGAATGACTTTTATCATTCTAAAGCTATGTCCATTACCAGTTGACAATATAGGAGTATTGTTAAGATAAGGTAAATGTATGTTTGGTTGTATTCTATGCTCTCACGTCGAGTGACTTTATGCTAAATGATGAACACAATCACACAACAGGATGACAACATAGGCAGCTAGACATCATATCACTCTATATCTCTCTCATCTCCACTCCTCTCTCTCATGTCAACTGATTTAGTAACACGACACAGGTCTGTCGCACACACACAGACAGACATGCTATAGAAGGCCACGCGCTGGTGTGAACTATGAGATTGAGTATACGTATGTTGGTAAGGGAGTTGTGCATCAACGATGGTTAGGTAGAATCGCTGCTTCAATGCATTTTCTTTCAACATCTACTAAACATTTAATGAAGATGTGGAGACTTGTATAGACGAGAGTCAGTGAGGTTTATAGATTTGGGGGCATTTTTATGGATGCTACGGACGCAGTGGCGTGGTTCTGAGGTTCAAGATACGCAGTAGGGTTGAGTGGTGAAAGTCATGTTTATCCTTAGACTTGAGATGCAAGCGGGTTTTGCATGTATGGATAGCATTTCTTGATTGGTAACTATTAGAGCTTTAAATGACCTGAACGTTCAGTGAACATTTCATGAACCATTCAGTAAAAAGTCCATTCATGTTCGTTTATTTATTAAATGAACGAACATGAACAAAATTTTACGTTCGTTTAGTTAAATGAACGAACATAAAAGAACATGAACAACCTTATTTTCTTAATAAACGAACATGAATAAGAAAATTCGTTCGTTTAAGCGATCGTGTTTGTTTATTTGTCCAGTTAATAATAAATAAACGAACATGCACAAGGCTTCGTCTGTGTTCGTCCGGCTCGTTTACAGCCCTAACCACTATGCTGTTAAAAGGTAGTTATAAGGGCTATTTTCAGAAATGTTTTAAAGTACATGACGGACACTTATAATCAAAATATGATGTGTTCCTCCACGTGTGTGGGAGTAAGATACTTACTAGGCCCCTCGTTGGGTTGATTAGATATTTGCATGGCCATTCCCAAAGTGTAGTTAAGATGATTCTTTTTACATTTGGTGATTAGAATCAATACAAATGCGAGAAACAGAATCGTTAAACTATGGAATGACTATTGATATCCATATCTATATTTAACATTGTATCTGAAACAAAAGGATAGGACTGACTGAAACCATTAAAGGCTGAGTTGTTTACCAAAACTGCATACTTAGGTATTTCTCGGAGCGTTGATAATGTTGCTAGACTATATGACAAAGACATTCGCAAGTGGGAACTATTGGTTTGTGCTCATGTCATACAACTATTTATATAGCTGGAAATACGTGATCCTATAGGGTCACACACGTTTACACTTAGATATCATTTTATTAATGTTTATAATAATATATTTGTATATTTATTATTTATATTAATATATGATTTGACGAAAGAACACTAACGGTCGTTAATTAGTCCGTTAGATGTAACTAACTAATAAGGCTTTTTAATTAATGAGTAATTAAATGTAATTAACCATAAATATTAGAAAAGTCAAAAAGTCAACACCAAGGGGTGTTTTCCCTTGGATTGACCGGCCATAGCCCAAGAGGGGTATGGGTTGGGTTTTGAGCTATCTTTTCCTCCAAGATATGTACTTTAGGTAAACCCTAAATTCACCTAGTATATAAGGAGGATCCTAGAGCTCATAATTATCAAACCTCTCTCTTCCCTCTCTTGGTCGAACGAAACAAACAACCCTTTAAGGTTTTTCGGTTTCGATTTTTCTTGTGTTCAATTGTTTGTTGGTCAAGAACTAGCATTCGGGTGATATTGTTTGACGTTTAGTGTGGATACACGTAGAGGTTTTTTATTTTAGTAACTAGAAGTAGTGTTTGGTTCACACGCTATAACACACGCGTGTATACTCTAAGTGTCTTTGATTCGTCACTAGCTTGGTTGCTAAAGGTATGTTTACTTATCTATGTTTTTTATGATTAATTATATATGCTATATGTGATCTAAATCCGCTGCGTAGCTCGTTTAATATTAATGTAATATTAGGTTATTTAGACAACGATTTCCAACACATATAAGGATAGTTTCTTAAACATCTCATTTAAAATGGTTCAGATATAAATCATCCTTTTGTTACATATACTATATTGAACATTAGACACGAATTATGAGTCATTCTAACGTTTAACATTCTGTTTCTCGATATAGACATTGAACTAGATTACCAAATTAGTCAAGTATCATCTTAATTACATTTGGGTGCGACCATACATACATATGTTCAATTCATCGAGGGGCCCAATAGTATCTAACTCTAAAACATTGGAGGAACAAATCCTATTTTTGATTGTACGTGTGCGTCATGTGTTTCACATCCCTCCTGAAGATGGCCTTTATAGCAGCCTTGTTCAGGTCAGCGTTGAACCATATCAAAGATTGACATTCCACACATACAAAACCTACTTGCATCTCAAGGCTGAGGATGAGAGACATAACCACTTGCGAGATTCACTATTGATGCTGATCCATGTAGTGAATGCTCATAGGTTAGGTCAGTCCAATGTTCATCAAATGAACAACATATGAGTTTGGCAGGATCATCCATTAATATTCATACTATATGAATATGACCAAAACACTCACATTTGCCTTAATTCAATGATACTCTCGTATCATCAACTGGGAATGGACGATTTAGAATAATAAATTTGTTAATACAAATAATGTCCAAAAATGTTATTTATATTTATGACCTCTCAATGTTTTGATAATAACAAAATGTGAAAACATTTATGATAAAATTAAACGTTTATAAATTAATAATCATAAAGTTCTATTTCTATGATTAATCACTTAAGGTATGGATAAACAAATCATTAAACATGATTAGTGATCAAGAAAATAACTTTTTTCTTAAATCTTATACTTCCACAAAAATGTTTTTATAAAAATATAAAAACAAATTAATTTATTAATTAAAAAGAAATGTTTTATTAAAAACATAAAATTTGAAATTCAAATTTTCCTCCCAAAATGGAAGGTTCCATAACAGATACAACTTTCCCAACACAAAAGGACAAAACAAGGAGCCGCGGGAAGGGGTCCTAGTTGCGGCCTGCCCGTATAAGGGAGGCGGCACCCTTATATCTACGGGCCTGCCGGGACCGCCACCAGCAACGGCTACTTTTTTTGTCCCCTATAAATACTGGGCCACCAATTTCAAAATCAGACTTCCTCTTGCCAAAAATTCTATCAGATCTAGTTTTCTCTCTCTCTTTGGGATCTTTACTTGGTTGTTGAGTCCTTTCTTTCTAAAACACATATCTTGATCACTAACATACCTTGATTTTGTTTCAAGTGATTAATTCTTTCTTCCTCCCTTCTTCACCTTCTAATCAAGTGCAAGAGAAGATCAATCGTATTCTTCTACATACTAATTGTTATCAAGTGATCTTTCTCTCTTCTCTTCTTCAAGATCACAAACATTCATTAGATTTATTTTGTGTTGTTGTATTAATTGGATCAAGTGTAGATCCAAGTGTGTAGAATTGTATATTGGTGTGATTTGGATTGTGTGTCAATTCCAATGAGAGTATAATCTTAATGAAGTCTTAAGATTGGTAGGTTCAGCTAAGATTAGGACTCGACATCTAGCTTAGTGTCGGAAAAGAAAGTAAGCGACGTGTAAACGGTTTTCTCCGCCTAAAGGGAGCTTGTTGACATAGTGAAATCTCGATTGAGTGCTCGGGGAGTGGAGTAGGAACGAAAGAAAGGTGCTCATTGCTGAACCACTATAAATCTCAGTGTCTTGGTTTGATCATTTCTTTCCTTATCTCATTACTATATAACTTGCATTATTAGATAGTATGGTTGTGAATCATATTATTGGTTTAATTGCCATACATCTCGAATCAAACTATTTCATAAGCAAATTTTTAAAACGCAAATTAACCGGTAAATACTATTCAAACCCCCCATCTAGTTTCTAATCTACAATTGGTATCAGGAAGCAAGTCACTCAAGATTTATTTAAAATATATTGTTGTTTTAAATCTGGAATCGATCTATGGATTCCGAAAGAATATCTAGAAGGCAATCTATGCAAAGACCACCCACTTTATGAAAGCAATAGTTTTATTTATTGGAAAAATAGATTCGAGACATATGTTAAATCAACAGATCTAGATCTTTTGGCATGGTATACCAATGGTGATTTTTAACCTATTATCAAAATTGGAAACCAAACTTGCAGAGGTATCCCTTTTTGAAAAACAAACGGATGATCATAAAAAAGGCTTGCAAAAAATAATGAACAAAATGGTTATTTACAACGCTTTGCAATAAAAGAAATGAGCGAATTTTCATGAGTAATACGTGCAAAAAGAAATTATGGAAACCCTTGTTAATCACCCATCAAGTGTAATAGCAAGTCCAAAGATAGATAAGATGCGATCCATTTGGACCAACAATATGAAACAATTCGTCCTTTCGAAGACGAAATTTAAAGATATTGTATTTTGCTTGAATACTACTATTATTACTAGTATTAAAGCTCTTGATGAAGGTTAATGTCTATTATGAACATACGTAAGGAAGTTTCTTAGGCTCTACATCCTAAATTGGAGAGCAAAGGTACGACAATTAGAATAACAAAAGACTTACATCACATCTCTTGATGAGCATTGGAAAACCTCAGAAGTCTATGAGTATGATCATCAAGGAAAGGATTCAAATAGTCCACAGCAAAAGTTGAAAGAAAATCTCTTGCATTAAAAGGCAAAGAAAACTCTAGTGATCAGAGGTGTATCGACTTCTGGTAGTGAAGACGAAGAGTATGCCATGGCGGTAGCGAGACTTCAAGAAATTCTTTAAGAGAAGAGGTAGATTCGTGAGACAACCACGAAACGACAAAAAGGCATTCCAAAGAAGCCGTATGACAAGGACTGGTAAAAATGATAGAAAATGTTTAGATGCGGCGACCCGAATCATCTTATTGGAGAATGTCCAAAACCACCGAATTGTCCGGGAGGAACTTGGAGCGATAGCGGTGATGAAGATGATGAGTAAGGTCGAAGACGAAACATGTCTTGTATCTCATGCATCAAGTAAGGTATGTTCCGGATCCTCTTACTTTAGTGATGAAAACCATTAAGTTTGAGATGATATAACTTAAGACAATGAATATTGATAAAGTCTAATGTAAAATAAGTCTACAGATAATCTTAAAAACAAAAGACTAAAAGCCACTAGAAATAGCTTAGAAAATGAGCTTAAGAACTAAAAGATAAATTATCCATTTCGAGAAAAACAATGGAGTTAACTCAGAATGTGCAGTGTGGTCATAGTACTCAAATTGAGAATGAATAAACTCAAAGATGAATCCACTAATTAAATAAATTTGAAAAGAGAACACATTGCAAAATGAAATGCAAGAAATCAAAAACCCTCCGTGATAAATTGAGGTTTAGGGTTAATCTTGAAGCATCATCAAAGTGGAAACAAAAGAAATAAAATTTTGTAAAAACTCACAAAAAAGGCTTCCTCTGATGGAGGTCCCTTAATAGGGACGGCCCCATAAACATGGTCGTGCCCCATTAAATGTTTCAGAGCGGCCCCCAAAGTAAATAAGGTGAACCGGCCACCAGAGAACACCAATATCTTGAGAAAAGTGTATCTTTTTGCAAAAATCTATTTAGGTCCTATACCCAAGAACACATAATTGTAAACTAGGTTAAAGTTTCGTACTAGTGGACAATGAAGATTAAACAATTTTATAAACCATCGTCAAAACCCCTAAGTTGAATTTTCAAACAAAACTTTAGAAACAAAAACTCCACCTCCTAGAAGAGTCAAAAATAATTATTCTCGCCCTAAAACACCTCAACCAAGAAGACACGTTGGTCAACAAAACCAACCTCATGGCTTTCCTGTAACTTGGAACAACTTTCCACGACAAAGTTACATGCCATAGGAAATGTGTCTTCCATTCTCACATCCTAACCAATTGCATCATAATTCAAGGGAGTGTTTTGGCACAACAAATTTGGACCCATGAAATATTGGGGGCACCAAATGTTTTGAGTTATTTTCTTAATAAATAGATATGCCTTGGAGTCGACTTGAAACTCCAATGAAGGATCAATGGATAGCGGATGCTCCAAACATATGACGGGTGACCGAAAGCTCTTCTCCACTTACAAGGCATACAATAGAGGTAATGTTGTTTTTAGTAGTAATCTTCGCGGTAACATCATTGGCAAAGGTACGATTTCTAATGACTCTCTCAAAAAAGATAATGTAGAACATGTTGATAACTTAGATTAACTTGGCTTCGTATTAGAACAAATATTTGACAATAAGTGTAAAGTAAATTCTTCTCCTGAACATGATAGTGAAATCACTAAGGAATGGTAAAGTCATAGGTAGAGGTACTGAAGAAAGGCTATAACGTAATGAACGATAGGAAATAAGCCTAAGGATCAAATTTGTCTAGCAACGATTGAATGAAAATTCCACTTTATGGCATAGGAGATTAGGTCATGCGAATATGCGTCTCATTCAATCGTTAGCCTCCTAAAGAATTAGTTTTAGAAAACTTACTATCTAGGATTAAGTTTGATCAATATTTTATGTGATGTCTTTCAAAAATGGAAAACAAGCTCACGCAAGGTCACAAACTAAGAATTTTAAGTCATCAACGACTAGATGCTTAGAACTACTCCACATGGATCTTTTGACCATCACCGCTGTAACGGATATTAACGGAGGAAACCGTTACAAACCTAGTCATAGTAAGGTTGACTACTCTAGGTATACATTGGAATCAGATTCCTTAAGGGATAAAAACCGAGAGCCTTCGAATATTTCATGAACTCCTCTACCTTCTAAGACATCACCCTTGGTGATGATGACCTAGATGAAAAGAAGCTAATAGGGAATCGAAAAGAAAAAAATCTAGAAAACAATGTTGAGATGAAACCTAGAGATATGATGAATATTCAATTATTAAGGAACTAGAACCATCCCTTAGAAAATGTCATAGGAAACATTAACCAAAGAACCCTTAGATCACCAAGCCCAAAACCAAAGCACTTTTATTGCTTATTCTAACCAAAGAGACCTAAGAATTAAATGAAGCCTTAGAGATGTAAAAGTAGGATAGTATCCCAAGCAAGAAGAATTAACATCAATTCATAGCTATCAGACATTGAGTTAGTTAAACAACATAAAGAATATGACAGTTCAGGAAGCTAGAGGTGGGTGTATTAGAAATACGTTAGACTGAGAACGGTATTGTTTCTCGAAATAAGGCTAGATTAGTTGCTCAAGGCTACAACCAACAAGAGGGCATCGATTATGATGAAACTTATGCCCCGGTTGCTAGACTTGAGTCTATTAGAATATTATTAGCTTATGCTTGCGCCTTAGATTTTAAATTATTCCAAATGGATGTAAAAAGTGCGTTCCTGAACGGTTTTTAATCATGAGGCGGTATACTGGCACAACCTCCGGATTCATTGGATTTTGAAAAACCGTAATCATGTTTAAAATTAAAAGAAAAACTTTATATTGTCCTAACAAGTACCTAAAGCTTGGTACGATAGATTAAAAGCTTTCTTATTAAACATGAATATAAAATGGGAATGGTAGATAACACTCTTTTTACTAAGAAGAAAAGTTCAAATCTCATCATTGTTCAAATATATGTCGACGACATTATATTTGGTTCGACTTGTCAAGACATGTGTGATGATTTTGCCAAAATCATGCATGACGAGTTCGAAATGAGCATGATGGGTGAACTTAACTTCTTCCTTGGATTACAAATTAAACAAATGGAAGATGGTATTTTCTTTAATCAATCTAAGTATATTAAAGAAATGCTTAAGAAATTTGGTCTAGAAGATTCTAAACCAATGAAAACCCCCATGTCCTCCGATACTAAACTCACGAAAGATGAAGAGTGTGAGTCGGTAGATAGTACCAAGTATCGTGGCATGATAGGTAGTTTACTATACCTATAACTAACGGCAGAGTTAATGTCCGATATCATTTAAGTGTCAAGCCTTTGTGCCGCATTCCATAAGGCCTCCCAAAACCTCTCACCTAGAAGCGGTTAAACGTATCTTCCGATACATTAAAGGCACTACACACCACTTAGGATTATGGTATCCTAAGGGGACCGGCATAGAAACCGTAGTATATGCCGACTCTGATCATGCGGGAGATTATGTGGACCGAAAGAGCACTAGCGGTATTTGTACATTCGTGGGATGTTGTTTGACATCTTGGTTCTCGAAGAAACAAACCGCTCTTGCTATATCCACTACCGAAGCCGAATACGTAAGCGCCGGAAAGGCATGTCAACAAGCACTATGGATGAAACAAGCTCTCATCGACTACGACGTACGACTCGACGACGTTCCCATCATGTGCGACAATAAAGGCGCGATTGACCTTAGCAAAAACCCGGTGCAACACTCTCGTACCAAACACATCGAAATTCGTCACCACTTCCTCCGTGATAATGTTCAAAAAGGACATATATCTATCGAAAAAGTACCGTCCGTCGACAACATTGCCGACATTCTCACTAAACCCCTTAAACGTGAATCGTTTAACTATCTACGTCTTGGTTTAGGAATGATGGAACACATTCCATAAATCATATTAAGTACGCATCTCTTTCTTCTGTCTCAATTCTAGTCCGTGTTCCATTCCGTGTCGTGACAACTTAAATACTTCATCCGAAGTACTTTAAACACATTTAAATTGCGAAATGCAAGTTAAATTGTCACTCCTCCTAGTCAAATTTTTGTCAAAACAAAGTCAGAAATCACTGCCTGCGGGCGGCCCCCATATAGGCGGCCCCCTTATATATAAGGGACCGCCAGGAGATATGGGACCGCCATCAGAGAAAACGAAATATGTACACCTGAAACCAAAATTTTCAAAACACAAAAACAAACACCCCCTTACCAGCGGCCATTGACGAACACAACCCCAAATCCACCAAAAACTCAAAATCGACCATTAAAACTTAAATTGAAGATCAAATCAACATCAATAATCATTCCTAACATCTCTAAGATCATCAATTGTAAGTCATTTCAACTATTTCTTTCATTTTGAGTCTAGGGTTCATGATGAACACCAAAAATTGAAATTGGGTATTTTTCATTTTTATTTCAAATTTGTTCAATTAAAACCACTAGGATACAATGTATAACTAAAATGCTTCCCGTAGATATAGGATTTGCATACATTGATAGGGTTTGTCGAAAAATTATTTCTTTTTAACCAAAACCCCAATTTCATTTTACAAAATCACTCACGTTAGGAACACAATAAAATTGTTGTTTTGCATTGTTAATACAACCCAAAAACGTTTTCAAACACATGCATAATGATCTCATCAACAAATTTCGAGATACATAATTCATATGTATTTTTCGACTTGTTTAGTTGAGCAAAATAAAACTAAGGAGCATTTGGATTAACTCTTATGATTTTATATTTAGATCAAGTTAATCGCAGCTCCACATTTGTTGCATATAGGCACACACTAGCTCATCTTTGCTTAACATTTCTTTTAAACCATGTTGATTTATAACTCTTCTTATTAGGGAAACATGCCTAGCAAATATGCCGAGGACTATAAAAGAACACGGTCATACATCCCAAGAATTTCACATGAATATAGCCATAACCATCCCTTAAAACAAATATTCAAAAACCTTGAAAAATGACTTATTCATGAGGGTCGGGTGGTTTATGATGATTTCACAAATCTAAATTATGTTCGGTCTTTGTTTGGTCTAATCGACTTTGAGTGTATCATTGACATCAATGAACAAATTTGTCCTCGTTTTATTCTTGAGTTCTACAGTCAATTTCGTCTCTCCTATAATGATGATGGGGAGATTTTTGTTGAATTCATGTTCCAAGATCAATACTACTCTTTTTCTCTTGAAAAGTTCGCTAAAATTCTAGGGGTACCATGCGAAGGCACATGTGTGTTCACCGACAAGTAGGCACTCTATGAATTAGAGAATGGTCTTCCCGGAGATGGTCCATACCAAACATTTCTTCCATCTCTGGATGATATCATTACTCTTGTCCATGTCGACCGTGAAGGTCTTGTCACTCGTGTTCGTCACAAAAAGGAAATTGATGTTATTGAATATCAAGTTCTTACTCGTGAAATTGACCCAACTTTTAAAGACATTGAAACCATTCTTCGAGAAAATGTTTTCGGGCTGGGGGGAAATAGGGATCATGTGCCGGCTTGTCTATGCCTCATGATTGATTGCATTGCCAATTCTCTGAACTTCAATCTAGCATAATTTATGGCTAATAGAATGGAATGGGTATCTAGATAATCAAACCTCATTCTTTCTTATGGTATGTTCTTGACCAAAATTCTCACCCATATCCTCAATGAAAATCCTGAATTACAAAATCCTTCCTATGTCTTGTACGATCATGTCATGAAACCTATTTCCTCTTCCCAAGAGCGAAAGCCTAGAAGGGACTGTGGCACGAGAAAAGGTCGTACCTCTACTTCTTCAACTCCCGCCTTCGGTGAACCATCTTCATCTCATCCCACAAATGACGATGAAGATGTTGATCATAATGAAGGTACCTCGCATGCAAGTACTCTTTCTCCCGCTAGTTATGTTAACTCCCTTACCAATCAAGTTCCTCAAGTCTTTCAAAATCCACCTAATATTGATCCTCATCTTGAACCATTCTACACCCGCCAAACTGAAATCATCAACCGTCAAGTCCAAATACGAGATGAGCATCGTGGTGGAGTAAGGTCAATCGAAAAAAGTCTTCGAAGGTTGTGGAGGAACTTAAAGAAGTGAGATATGAGGAAATCTCTTTAAGACATTATTATCTATATTATTTACTAATCTATTATGATTATGTGTCTTAACTTATGCTACTCGTTAGTAACTTAGTACTTAGTATGGGCAACCTAGCTTGCCATGGATAATTTTTCAATTTTATCATTCTAAACTAATGTTTGCATGCACCTTGATACATTTTAGTTATGCTTAATATATTATACATGTTTATGAACATGTCAATTTGTATGCTCTTTTGAATTGATCCTAGAATGCATTGTACTACATGTTTGATTGCTATGGCTTAAATGATTTTGGCTTGATTAATAATAGGATTTTTAGAAATATGTTAATCTAAGCATTTTAGAAATTTCTGAAATATTTTTTGTCTCCAGAAAACGGCCCCCTTAAACACTGGGCGGCCCCCTTATATATATGGGACCGCCAGTCCTTTAAGGGACCGCCAACAGAAGGTCACGGATTCTTCACTGTGACCTCCTGATTTTCTGTGCAGTTGACCACTATCTCATCTAGGCCTAGCTAATTTCTGCTTTTTGATAAACATACTTTGGAATCAAAATTTTCTAACCTCATGCTTTACTACTTCAATCTATCTCTTCCACCTTAAATTATGAACAATCTTCATCACCAAAAAGGGGGAGATTGTTAATACAAATAATGTCCAAAAATGTTATTTATATTTTTCAACCTCTCAATGTTTTGATAATAACAAAATGTGAAAACGTTTACGATAAAATTAAAGTTTTTTTTATAAATTAATAATCATAAAATTATATTTCTAAGATTAATCACTTAAGGTATGGATAAACAAATCATTAAACATGATTAGTGATCAAGAAAACAATTTTTTTCTTAAATCTTATACTTCCACAAAAATGTTTTTATAAAAATATAAAACAAATTATTTATTAATTAAAAGAAATATTTTATTAAAAACATAAAATTTGAATTTCAAATTCCCCCCCCCCCCCCAAAATGGAAGGTTCCATAACAGATACAATCTTCATCACAAAAGGACAAAAAAGGAGCGGAGTCTAGTGGCGGCCCCCTTATATATAAGGGGCCGTCGGGACCGCTGTAACATTTCTCATTTTCATGTCATTGTACGACATTTATTATCCGTCACTATTTATTTTAGTCCGATACGCGTTTACTTTTATTAATTACTTTTAAGTTTAAATCGCGTAGACTAGAAATAACCATTTAATGTAAACGGTTATCCAATAAATTGAGGTTTACATCAACCAAGTAATATATAATTATTAAGAAGATAATTATGTAACTTGTGTATTTTATTTTTGTTGGTCACGTAAAAGAGTTACGTTTCGCAATAAAATACATTTTGACATACCCCGAAAATACCTAGACTCAAACCAATACCCACTTTTAAAACCTTAACACAAAATTAAATCAATTTTTGTGTCAAGTACCCACTATGGCCGATTGTGGGAAACATAAACCACTAGAAATCCTTAAAAATCTTGTTAAGGTACATGTACATCTAAGTTTTAATTAAGGGTTGTACTTAATGTTCCTAGTAAGCTAATATCAAATGGGTAAAGACCCTTTTTGCTTTCCTTTGCCCTATGTGTCGCGGCTACAAGCAAGGCATCACACAAAATCATCAAAAATCCTCCTAGTATCCCCAAAGTACTTGTACAACTTAAGGGTAATTAAACCTTGTACAAATTGTCCCTCCTAATCTATTACACAATGAACAAAAACCTTCTTGGATCCTCATTTGGCCTTGATACCCACGGTTAAGTGCATACACACACGAATGATATAAGTCACACAATCTTAGTAAATCTTGTACATCATGCAAGTAATTAAGGAGTGGTACTTAGTGGTTTAGCTTAATACCATTTGAGGCTACCTAGAAACCCTTAAAAACCATGCACTATGGATCGAATTAGTTTGTTTAGGACTAAGGAGGGTTAACTAGCCTCATTTGCCTATAAATACACACTCACATTGACACTTAACACTTCTTGAAACTAATAAACACACAAACACTCCACCAAATAAACCATATTGTTCTTCCCTCTTTTTCGGGTTACACCAAAACCAAGCCTACACGCACCCTAAATTCGTCCTAAGCACGGCTAAGGTCATACGAGGGGTATAAAAAGCTTTGAAGCTTGGGTTGAATACACACGCGGGTGTGTACACAAAGCTAGTTGCTTGCCTAACTCATCACAAGAAGCTAGGACCCTTTGTAAGTGTCTTAGCCTACGTTCTTATTCAAGTTTCATGTTTGCTTCATGTGTCATAAGGCACAGTTAATATGAGTTAACAAGCTAAACATGGGTCGTGCCTAGCATGACACAACCCATGTCCACGTCTTACAATATACAACATATATAGACTTGTGTGGTGAACCAAAGGCCATAAGGCACGTAACAAAGATCTTGTGTATAAGCACGAATGTTTAAATATGACATGCACACGTAAAATATTTAACCGAGAGGTTGGATAGCTCGTTTGGAAATGGAAGCACTTTCATGCCACGTATCATAATACTTAACAACTCGTCTTGCTTGATAAATGATGTGTACGCAGAAGTTAGTACTGCTAGCAGAAGTTAGTACTACTAGCAGAGTTAGTACTGCTAGCAGAGTTAGTACTGCTAGCAGAAGTTAATACTGCTAGCAGGGTTAGTACTGCTAGCAGAAGTTAATACTACTAGGCTTAAGAAGTTAGTATTGCTAGCAGAGTTAGTACTGCTAGCATATTGTTAATACTACTATTGTATTAATAATACTGTTTTTGACATTCCCGAACTTCTTGTGTCCAACACGAACTCAAACAAACTCTAACAAATTTGTAACTCACTAATCGGTTGTATGATACGAGCTAAATTAGAAGTTAATACTGTTAGGCTTAAGAAGTTAGTACTGCTAGCAGAAGTTAGTACTGCTAGCAGAGTTAGTACTGCTAGCATATTGTTAATACTGCTAGCATATTAATAATACTGCTTTTGACATTCCTGAACTTGAGGGACTGTTTGAAACTAATAAGAACCAGAAAGGTAATTTTTGTAAAATAGAGGGACTAAACGTATCAATATGGAAACTCAGGGGTGTAAACAGTAAAGATTCTATTTTAAACTATAAGGACTATTTTTGCCAATAATGAAAACCTAAGGGTGTTTTATATAATTAAGTGAGTTAAATAAACACTTATGGTAACGGACTAGTCGTGATACAATATGGATACTTATATAACTAAAGTCACGCGAATGACAAATAGGTGTATTTATTGTTAATACTTAAACATTTTGTAAACTTAAAAGTATATAGTCGTACACCTTCCCAAGAGCAAACGAGGAAAACGAATACAATAAAGGACGTGTACATCACCACACTCGTGATTATATATATATATATATATATATATATATATATATATATATATATATATATATATATATATATATATATATATA